>PVJH01028082.1:0-27803 GCA_004026705.1 Nesogale talazaci
CTTACAGAAAGCTGTTTGTAGTTCAGTGGTTTCCTTTGCTCATCTGTCTTTCCATCTTGAGAAACCTCTGTCAAGGGACTTGGAGGTGCCCATTCACTTCAAAGTTGGCAATTTGAAGGTGCTTTGAAAAATAGGCATGGTGATTCGTTTCTACAATGTCATAACCTTGAAAAGCTTGCAAATATGAGGGCCCTGGGAGGTGGAATTAATTCCTGGTAACCAGCAGCAGCCACAGGCGGCCCCTGTTCTGACCTGTTAACTAGGGAAACCAGACTTGTTGCTTTTCTCTCTTGTCTGTGCCCTGTCATATTTCTAGATTGCTAGATGGCCACTTCTATAGTTCCCTGTGAAGAATGTCAGAATGGCAAGCTCATTTGTTCCTTACCTATTGACCACAATTAAAATGCCTCGCTAGTTGTGATTCACGGTGTCGGGGTGGGGGGTTATCTTGTGTACCCAAAGCAAACACCTGTTTTTGTAAGAGGGTCTCAGGAGGAGAGGCTGTGTGAGGACAAAAGCAGAGGTTGGAGTGATGATCTTCGAAGGTAAACTGAGCGGTCCACGACCGTGGAATGTGGCAGTCACTGACATCTGAAAAGGGTAAGGGAAGAAAGCCGAGCCTTCAGAAGGAACCAGTCTTGAGGACATACTGACTTTTGGAAACTCAGTGGAAGTGATTTCTGACAGCGTATTTTTGCTGTCTTCAGTAACTCAGCTTGTGGTACGTTGTTACAGCAGCCACAGGAAGTTGATACACCTGCTTTATATAACTAGGAACTATGTATCTGATTTGGAATCTTAGAAGAAGTGGCATAAGGTGATCCAGGCTTTCTTTAAGGACGACTGGGCTTCAGTGTGCTTACAGTGAATCAGGTGGCAGCAGATCGGTGCTATAGAAGCGAACAAGATGACAACTCTCATCTGTCTCACGATGTGGGGCTCATCAGAAATGGGATGGACACATGACAAAGGGGCACCGGGATCATTTCACAGAATTAAGTACGAGGCTCGGAAGACTATGATTGACTCGGTAGGAGAGATGAAGAGGGTAAAGTCAATGGTGACGCAAAGGCATGAATAAGTAAGATGTTCATTAAGACGGAAATAGAAGGGCCAAGAAAGAGTTTTGTGCTAGGTTTTCATTTGTCAAAAATGTCTGAGCAAATGAGAGGGATTGTGTTCTTTGAAGAGGGAAGGCCAATTCCTGCATTTTAGATAATGCTAATCCCAAAGTTACGGCTGTAGGAAGCCAGGTTGCTAGTCTTTGAAGACCACAGTCTGTCCAGATGTTTGCTCTCTGGGCCCTACGGAAGCAGTCCCCGTGTCACTGGCAGTGAGAGAGACGTCTGCGAGCATCTCTGTGAGTTGTGGATGAATTTATAGATGGGCAGATCTAGACCTTTTTTTTTGTGGTTGCCTGAAATTTTATATTAAGCCTTTTGTAGAATATAAATTAAGTCTCTCTATAAACCAAGGAGTGCATGCTTTTCGCCTACTTGATGTAAGCTAGTCCTTCTATCAAATATCCCACCAATTCTAAAAAAACTATGCATGAACCTATCTTTTACTTTTTGAGCCAATTCTAGACCTTTTCTTCTCTGAGAACAGGATATAGAAATACCAAGGTGGGGCCAGGCTGCTTTTGTTGTTGGGTTAATTTGATTTATGGACTAGTTACTACATGGTACTGTGCTGCCTTCTGGGCTGTGATCCATTATAATGTCCATTTATTAGGAAGGGATGCTTGAGGAACTGGTGTTAGGTGCCATGAGGACTTGCAGCTCACAGAGATCTTTTCCTTATGGGGACATGTTTATGCATTTTATAATTTAAACTGTGTTGTTATTTTTATTTTAAAATTTCTTCCTGAAAAAGGATACATAAAGCCTAAATGAGACCCTACAGGCAGTGCTGAACTTCCCAGTAGAACATCCATCCTCAATGCAGTTACCTTTCAAGGAACAACAGCTTTTGTGATTGAACTCTTTTTCCTACTTAAATCTGTAAATAATAATTCCCCCATTCCACTTTATTATCATAACTAAGTCTAGCAACTTCAAGATGTTCATTGTCGTTAGCCATTAAACCCCAGCGCCCTCCCTCCCGCCCCCCTCCCCGAAGGAAACAAACCAAACCAAAACCTCCCACTACCATTAACTAGGGAGAACACCACAAATAAAGAGCTGCACTAGACAACCCTGCGTGGATAGCAGTGGTCACACAGGTCTAGGCAATGTTGTGGAGAAACTGCAAGCTTCATCCATTGCTGGCGGCAAGTCTAATGGCACAGTCAGGTGGAAAACATGGCAGTTTTCCCCTGTCACCCAACTATCCCAATTCTAGGCACAAATATATACCTGGAAGTCAAAGCAGGGACCCAGAGACCTGCGTGCCAACATTCACTGTAGCACTTTCCACGATAGCTAAAATGGGAACACAGTGGAAATGCCCACCACCCTGTGAATGGATAAATGGACCAACTCTCTTCCATTAACAAAAGCTTCTACTATAGATATGCAGACAGTAGAATATTCCAAGCCATAAAGCAAGATGAAGCCTTGGTGTTTGCCACAACATGGGTGAACCTTGAAAATAGGCCAAGGGAAACAAGTCAGTTGCAAGAGGACCAGCACTGTCTGCCCGCCTTATTTGAAATAAGCAGCTACATATAGATGCCAAAAATGATCAGGATAACCTGCAGTGAAAAGCAGGTCATGTCGGGCTGGGCCCCAGTGGAGTAAGTGGTTGAGTGCAGGGCTTGGCAGTTCAAATCCAGCGGCGGCTCTCAGGAACAGCACTTGGTAGCGCTCATGACCACCTGAGGCAGTGATGCCCACGAGAAAAAAAAAGAAAGAAAGAAAAGGAAAGCAGGTTATGTCAATGGTGGTGGAGGAATGTGCAAAGGGAGAATAAGAAGGGTTACCCAACGTGAAAGAAATCAGCACTATCCCTGAATGTTACATGGAATGGTTGTTGACTTGCCGTGTTTCACCACAACAGTCAAAAGGAAAAAAATTTAAAAATGCACATTGGAAATGTCTGTTTCATTTTTCGTGTTCTGAATAAAGGTATATGAATTAAGATTTGACAGGAAGGAACATTACTGTAAGCAGTAATGTGTGACGTTAGCTATGAAGTCCTTGGCAGGATCCAGTGATCTTAAAAAAAAAATCCAAAAAACAAACAACCCTAAACCCTACAAAATCTCCAAACTCAAAGCCATTGAGTTGATTCCAATTAATAGTGACCTTAAAGGACAGGGTAGAACCGCCCCTGCGTTGTCCGAGATTCGCTCTTTATAGAGTTGAAAGCCCCATCCGGCTCCCTCCGAGCAGCTTTTGGGTTTGAACGGTGGTTGGCAGACTGACACGTAGCCCACTCCCCCACCAGGCTTCTCATGTCTCCGAGTTGGTTCCTGTCTGGAGCCCCAGCTTAGGACACGCTGTACCGACCTTAGAGTCAGCCAGTGGAATTTGGAGAGAACTCCCTGATTAACGTTGTCCTTCTAGCTTCACTTTTTTTTTTTTTTTACCTATTTCAAAACCAAGAGTCTCCACTTACATATCTTTATAAATTCTCTTTGTAGACACCTTTCCACCAGATGTTCCATTGGAGCCTTGGTCTCAGCAGAAGGCTCAGCATCGACCTGCCTTCCCCTTGTGTTTGCAGCTGCTCACTGGGGGTGGGAGCAGGGGGCAGTCAGGTATCCAGGGAAGCGTGGTGTTCAGCACACAGCTAGAGATGGTCTTGACCAAGGTCGAAGGTGGGTGGGGTTCCTACACAAAATCACCCAGTAGTGGCTTTCGTGGACAGTGTTGTGGTCAGGATTAGATTGTACTAGAAAAATATGCTTCTGGGATGCAAGCAGGGGTAGAGGTGAAGTTAGGCTGATAGAGAATAAGGATTCAGTTGAACTGGAGAAAAAATGAAGGAGAACCAATCAGCTATAAGCAGAAGCTGCTCGCTGCGGTGTTAGGAATTCATTACTGAAACAACAACCTCACCGGCTTTGGAGGAGCCCCGATGACATGGTGGGTTCCCTGTTGGGCTGCTAACCACAAGTTCGGCAGTTGGAACACAACCCCGCCCACCTCCTTGGCAGAAAGATCGGGGCAGATCTGCCCTGTCCCCTCGGCTCACTGAGAGTCAGTATTGACTACAGGGTGGTGAGTGAACTGACCTATGTCAAAAGGGGTTTTAAAGGACATTAAAGACTCATGAATGCTCAGTATCACTTGACTCCTGAGTAGAGCCAAGTGGCGTAGTTATGTTCTTTGGTTCCAGGCTTGGCTAACCCAGGTGTAAGGCCTTTCCCAACAAGGGTCTATTCATGTGAAAACCAAATCTTACCTTGTCCCCTCTAAGCGCGTGTCCGATGGTCAAAGGGTCAGTGGACCGCGCACCCCTTCCCTGGAGGCTTTCCTTTCAGAGGGGCTCTGAGTTTCCCAGGGTTTGCTTTTTGAATGCAGAATACTAAAACTTCACATTTTACTTCTTTTGTTTGAGAGGAGGCTTTTAAGGAGTAATGGATACCACAATAAAAGCTGGAGGTGGTTTTCATTGTCAATAAAAAGGTATTTGTGTGAAGGGTTGCTTTTTCTTAAGGAGTACTTGCCTATTGCATTGCTTAGCAACACAAATATTCGGTTTGACACCTTTTCATCTTTAATATTCAGGTTCAAAGTGAGTCTTTGCAGAGATGGGGCAGATTGTGCTTTTTAAACAGAACAAGTGAAAAGTGTCAGTTTGTAAACCTAACCTTTTAACTTGGCAGTAGCAATAGGAGTTTTTGTTTTAGGATTTATTTTGGACTTGGTGTTTTCTTCAATGTAGCCATTATAATTTTCCAACATTTCTGTCTCGGATATATATATGTATATATATGTATATATACATATATTCCTTTGTTAAGAAGTTTTCTTTTAGTTTTTTGGGCATCACGGCTCTCCGGTGGTGGGAGTAGGAGGCCCAGCCCCACTGCTGGAATTGAACCTCCGTCCCAGTGGGCCGCAGTCCCGCGCACAACCACTACGCCACCGGGGCTGAGCCCTGTTAAGAAGTTTTCATTGTGTAAAGTTTACTGGCCATATTCATGGTTATAGTTCAGTGATTGTACATTACAGTGGTCTCCGTGTGGTGTAACCATCACCATTATTCATTTCCAGAGTTTTGTCATCGCCCTGACCAGAAACTGGGCGCCCATTAGGCCCACCTCTTCATCTCAGTTTTGGTGCCAAATCTAAAACTCCCCTAGCATGGTCTGCTAGGGAGGGATTGGTGATCTGGTCTCTGTCTCCTTTGCCCCCTGGGCCTCAGCTTCAGCCAGTTCACCCAACCCCAGGTTCCCAGGGACGCCGCATTCTGTGCTGCTGCTGTTTCTGCACCGCGAGGTGTTTGCTCTGCTTTGAGAATATACTTGGGGACTAAGTCCGACTTCTGCTGCTAGATACTTTAGGTTGCACAGGAAACGTCTCTCTGATTCCTTCAGTGATGGGTTAGGTACCCTGTCAGCCCAGAAGCCTATGCACTTGTTGACTGTTTTCGTGCTAAAGTAGAAGTGTGTTGGGGTGTGCGTGTGGTGGTTCTGTCTTTCAGGTGCTTGTTCCGATCTTTGCTGGGCGTTTCATAAATCTGAACTTCCTGCTGTTGGTGACAGAGCTGAATCTTCCCTCTCCCTGAACCCATCAGTTCATTATTCCTGGAGGACTCCTGGGTGGTGCAGGCAGTGACCATGCTCCACTGCCAATGCGACGGCTGGAGTGTCAAGTCTACCAGGACACCTCAGTTAGAAAGGCCTGGCAAGCTACTTGTGAAAATAGCGATACTGAAAACCCTTTGGGGAGCAGTTCTGTTCTTGACAGAGTCGGCGTGTCCCTGCGTCGGAAGTGCTGCAACAACAGCGGATGGGTTTAATTTATTACTGGAAGTTTTCACCTGAGAGCCAAGACAGTGAATGAAGAATTTACCACTTAGTTGTGAAAGACCATTCTGTGTCAAGGACTCAGCTGTTCACCACCGTGGAGGCTGTGAGACTTGAGCCGCACAGGAAGTCTCTAGGGGTAGGGCAGATAAAGAACTTTGGAAGCTACAAAATAAAAGAGAGGCTATACCATGACTTTATAAAGACACAAAGGAAAGACTAGTTTTGATTGTGTATGTATATAGCTAGTATTGAAAAATCTAATGTGACGGTGGTTATCTAATTCATCAGTATATATATATATATATATATATATATATATATATATATATATATCTTAAGCTCAAAAAATATTTCTCCATGGTTACTTCTATGAAATACTCTCTGCCACAATAGAAAGCAGACAAATACTGCCCCATCCCTCAGTGATTTGGTATGTGTAGGTTCTGGAAGTTTTATTTTAGGCATCATTTCAACTTTATTTATTTTCCTATTGAATCATTTTGGGTGGGTTTGGACAATTCTTGTCACAATCCACCCATACATGCATGGTGTCAAGCACTTTTGTCCATTTGTTTCCATCATTTTGACTTTTAGTTTTGTTTTAAAATTTAATCTCTTTAGAAAATTAGCATAAAGTTCATAAACATAAATTGTCCATTTTAAAACAGTGCCGTAAATGGTGCAATAGCTTTATTTGTGGGCAACAGGAGCTTATATGTAGCGCTTCCTTGCCAGCTGCCTCAGAAATTGTATCAAAGCCTGTAGTCCTCTTCCCCAGGTTTTTCTGAACAATACCGAACACATCTATGGGGCCTAAAGGAGAGGGGTTGTTACTGCTCACACTGCCCTGGGCACCGCCAGGGAAACACGGCTGGGTCCTGTGCCATTCTCTCCGGCGCTGCTGCCTAGGCCTGAACTCATTGTTGCAGCCTCTGTGTCCATCCATCTGAATGAGAGGCTTATTGGCTGACCCTTTACTTTTCCAAGCATCGTATCCTTCCTCCTCCAGGCTCTGGTCCCTCCTGACAATATGTCCAAAGCCTGTGAGGCAAAGTCTAAGCCATCGTGGCTTCTAAGGTGCTGGCTGTAATAATTCTACCACCCATGTAGCCTCAGCCCACCCTGGAAACATTTGGGTACTTTTTCTATTAGCTTCTAAAGTACTGCAGTGGAAACATTGTCGAGATGCACTGTTCACTGTCTTTTATGACAGCAACTTTGTTTCATATGTTCTGTTCTTTGATGCACTTCCCTCCCACCCCCAAACCCATAAAACCCCAAAACTAAACCTCATGTGATCAGTGTAAGCATTGTGCAGTTGAAAGCGAAAGTTTCCCCAGCCCCTTTCTTGGTGTGCATTCTGAGGGAGCACGGTGAACTTTTTTGTTAGCGGTGTACCTTTTTTCCCTTTCCTTTTGTAAAAGTAGACCCACGCTTTCCTCCCTGTCCATTGTATTTTTCTGTCACTAACCTGTGTCAAAAGGACGGCCATTCTTCCTTGTCACGATATGTAGGTCTGTTTCAGGCTGTCCAGAATCAACTGTAATTTGGATCAACTGTAATTTTAATAGCTCTGTATTCCCATGAGGGTCTCTTCAAGGCTTTCTCGTGGTACATTGGTTAAGTGCTCGTATGCTGCGTGAAAAAGATTGGCAGTTTGAAACACCCCCTAGTGACAGCACAGGAGAAAGATGCGGCGATGTGCTCCTGTAAAGATTACTCGCAGCCATTGAAGTGAGGAAGCCGGCTCATAGCGGCCCCCCAGGATGGGGTAGAACTGCCCCTGTGAGGTTAGGAGACTGTAATCCTTTTTTTTTTCCTCCTGTAATTCTTTATGGAGAGGAGAAAGCCCTGTCTTTCTTCCTCTAGGCGACTATGGGTTTTGAACTGTTAAACTTGAAGTGAGCAGCCCAACATGTAAGTGTGACAATGCCAGTGGAGGAACCCTGTGGGGGTCGGGGTGTGGGGGAGGGGGCTGCAGCAATAGAAATGCCACCACTCTGAGAAAACAAGGACGGCAATGCCACTTACAAGTAGAAAAGGGAGATTTCTCTAGAATGGTGCCTTGATGTGCCCTTGCTTGCTTGGAAGGACACCATGTGCTATATTCGGATGCCAAGGCCAACGTCTCCGCCATGTCTTTCCGTAGTTCTGACCCTTACGAGGGAGGTTCTGATCGCAGGGAGAGATGATTGCCTGTCTGGGGGACCGGGTCAAACAGCCCTTGGAGGGGCTTTGCTCTTGTTGATTTTCTCCCATGTTTTCACTTGGATTTGATTGGCCATACGAACCCTTTGAGAAAAAGCCTCATTCAGTCTGCCCATTGCTTTTAAAAGAAAGAAAAAAAGCCTATGGTTCTAGAATGGCCTCCCTGTAATAATAATGTTAGTTTGTCTCATCGGTTATACCGTCCGTTTAAAATTGGACTCTGTTCCGTCCCACGTGGTGGAGAATCAGAGCTGTGTGGAATGGCCATTGATCTTAAAAGAACTGTACGGGCTGAGCCCCGGTGGCGTAGTGGTTGTGCGCGGGACTGCGACCCACTGGGATGGAGGTTCAATTCCGGCTCCCAGGAGCAAAGGCTGGGCCTCCTACTCCCACCACCTGAGGGCAGTGAGGGCTTAAAAAAAAAAAAAGAACTGCACGAGGGGGCTCCCCCCCACCGTGGAAAAGGACCCTCCGGTTTATCAGTTTGCTCGCATGGTCTTAGTTCTCCTTTTGCCTTGAAACACAGTTCACTTTTGCCTGGTGAAATAAAAGCAAGCTGATAGATGAACAAGGGTGGTGCTTTTCTGCCCTAATCCCCCCACGGTCATCGAGTTTGTGCTGAGTTAGAGATTGCAGAAGGCCAAGGAGACCACTCCTTAGGGTTCCCAAGGCTGCGTGTTTCCATGGGAGGAGACCGCCTCGGCTTGCTCCTGTGAGACCGCTGGTGTGTTTGAACCGGGACCATTGTGGTCAGCAGCACCGCACTTGACGTCCCATGCCGCCAGGGTGGGTTTTTCGAAAGGAAGCCAGCTCAGGTTTCAGGATTTAATTTTAAGTCACAGCGGTGCTGTGGGGTGGGGGGCACCTGAAGTTATTTGTGCCATACACAAGTGAGCGTGTATACTTTTGAAGTCACTGCCCCTGCCCAGCTTGTGGTGTTCTTACTTGTGTCCTTAAGTTCTGTTGGTTGGCTCTTTTCGCAAAGCAAACCCGCTGCCACTTGAGTCGGGACAGAAGTAGGGCTTCCAAGGACGAGATCTTCATGGAAGCAGGCAGCCATGCTGTTCTCCTGTGGAGGGACTGTGGGTTCGAACTGGTGAACCTTTGCTTAGCAACCGAGTTCTTCACCACTGGGCCACCGGGGTTTCTTTTTAATCACAAATAGACACACCAAATCGCAATTGGCGAACTGTCTTACAGCATTTATTTTCACATGTCAAAGGCTGGTGGACTCACAGACTTTATTGCCCTAAATTTTTCTGTGTGTTTTCTAAATGAGTACCCCAACAGTGACTTCAGAGATACACGTACTACTTGCTTATTGACTGTCTTGCTATCTCACATTTTGTGTTTCTTGACAATAGTGAAAAGCTGTTTTGCTCGTTAGCAAAAGACATCTGGGAATTACAAATACCAAGGACCGAGACATGAGTGACACTGGCTGTGGCGGCTAAGTTGTGTGTCAGCTCGACGGGGCCCTGGTTGCCAGTGGGTTGGCAGTTAGGGAGTGATGTAATCTGACAGTTATGTCTGGTGTCGCCACCCCCCATTCTGTGACCTGACGTGTGATCATCTTCCCTTTCATTGCAATCCTGAATCACACAAGGACCTGCTCTTTGGGACCTAGCCGTGTCAGTAAATGAGGAATTGGGTACATAGATAGTGTGTGAAAGATGATTATTTGTTCTTAGGGTAGAACTTTGAGAAACAATCTCTTTTATCTTTCAGGAAGTGACACTTTATTTTATATCCTAAGATGGTATAACCATTTCCGTCTGATTGGAAAATGTTTATCTGTGCATCTTTGAGATTAACTTATTTTAAAGACTTTTTTTCTTCCATTTTACAGAAAACAAGCATCACTATGGGTCCAAGGAGATATTTTCCGGTCCAAACTGAAAAATAGACCATCCAGTGAAGGAACAATTAATAAAATTCTTTCTAGCTTGGATGACATGTCTATTGGTGGAAGCATATCAAAAATACAAAACATGGAAAGATTTGGAGAGGTGAGTTTCTACCAGGAAGTTTTTCCTATCTTCTGAGGCCAGTAATCTACCTTTCTCTCCCAATGCTTCCCAAAAGGAAAGAAGGAAGAGGGGGACTTCAAAATGTTTGTCAAAAAGGAAATTAGAAGATAGTGGATTTTTTCCCCACGAACTTTTTGAAGCCCCTCATATAAAATAGCAGCAGCTATTTCCTGAGGATCTGAGAGTACCCAGTTTTTAGGTGTGGAATCATCCACCTCTGAAAGGAGAATCAGAGCAAAGCAAGCAATTACCTTTCAAAAGAAGCAGCTCTCTTGTAAGGAGTACAATTACAGAAGAGGCTATTTCTGGGCTGGAGATTATGTACAGAAAGGAAATAGAAAAGCAAACTTTTAAGCTGAGATTTCCCGGTGGATATCAAGAACATTTTTGATGTGACAATTAAAGAAAGAGTATAAACCACAAGCAGTACTTTGAAAATCTCAGATGTTGTCTGAATTCTAAAGTGAGCCTAGAATTGAAGACATCATTTGGGGCACTCCGGTATTGTTTTTGTTTGTTTTGTTTTTAAATTCAAGTTCTGCTATAAGTAAACCACTTTGAAATGCCTGATATGCATTGTCTTAACTACCAAATGAAGTCAGGTGGTGCAACCTCCATTTGATAGGCAAAGAAATCAAATCTCCAGAGATATTTTCAACTCACGGATAGAAACAAGAATGAATCTATGTCTGATTCCAAAGCTGTGGGTTTCCCCCCCCCCCCCATTTTACCTTGCTACCTCTGAATAAAAGGGGAAATGACTTTTCAAAATTGAGTCCACAGGCACTTTTCTGCGCTAGATGAAACATTGGAATTATTTAATTCCCTTGTACAGTTAAGATACTGGGTCCCAGAAAATTTATTTGGTTGTAAGACCAGCTTGAGCAGTGAATGCCCAACTCTTAGGTGGTGTGTGTGTGTGTGTGTGTGTGTGTGTAATGGAGTGGTTCTACTCTGTCCTATTTAGTGTTAGAACAGTGGTTCTCAATCTTCCTAACACAGTTCCTCATGTCCTAACCATTAAATTATTTTTGTTGCTATTTCATCACTGTAATTTTGCTGCTATTATGAATCGGGTGATCCCTGTGAAAGGATCATTCAACCCCCAAAGGGGTCTTGACCCACAGGTTGAGAACCGCTGTGTTGCACACAGGGCTGCTGTTAGCTGGAATGGACTGAATGGCTGTGTGACTGAGTTTTATCTTTGGCGCACATGTCGGTTGCAGGGCTGGGCACTGATAAGTGCAGGACCATGCCGCAGCCCCGAGTTCGACTCCTGCACTTTGCTTGTGCACTGTCCTTTTCCTCCAGGAGCTTCCTTCTTCCTTACTAGACAGTAACTGGTAGTAACTAGGATAACATCATAGGCAGAACCACAGCTGCCCTGTTGTGATTAACTCCCAAACCCATAGGGCCTTGATGCATTTTGCTTGAGTGAATGATGAAGGCTACAGTTCTGTGTCTCTGTCTACCTACTCATAGATTGAGCTGTCTCACAGGTGAACTATTTCATAATACAAGGCATACAAGGACCACCAAGGGATCTATACAAGGGTAGCATATGCTTAAATTAAAAAGCGTTTCCGTCACTGAGTGCTCATTTTGAAATTTAGGAGCCCAAGGGCCCATTTAGACTAGGGTTTTAAATAAACACATTAAGAAGATGGCGTTGAGGCACCTTACTTAGGGTGCAGATATTTAGGAAGTTACACAAGGAGCCTTAGGGGCAATGGGCAATGCCCTAAGGAGCATGCAGTTTGTGCCACCCACTGCTCCCAGCACGTTACATGGACTAACCCTGTTAGTCCTTACACCCACCACCCCCTGTCCCCGCCGCCAGTCATTTGAACCTAAGCTCAGCCAGTCCGGCTTGATAAATGGCTTATAGAATGCTGACTGCTTTTGCTTTTTCCTCTCCTTTCTCTGGAATGCACCTTCAATGTCAGCATGCCAATCAGTAGATGTTCTTGACTTAGAGATATTAATTAGATACATGTGCTGCTAATGTCTAGCAGTGTTCACATTAATTGACAATCAAGAATTTAGCTCTTTGATGACACCGTTGAGATACTGTGACTTAGATAAAATTCTCTTCTTTTGCCTCCAAGTACTCAGGAGCAGGGTGCATCTTAGGAAAATCTCTGAAGTAAAAATTAATCTCTGTGGTCTGGCATTTTAGCACTGGGGTGTTTCCATGTACTGGTGACAGTATTTCCGTTTTAACCTGAATGTTGCTGTGATCTGCTGGGGAGAGTTTTCAGCGGAGGCACGACAGTACATAAACCCGTGGTGTGGGGCGATGGCTGACGGCTGAGGTGGGGTGGGCTCCAGGTGATGAAGTTCTGATCCAATGCAGTGGACAGTAAGGGAGGAGAAAAGACCGATTGGAGAGGCTCTGCTCAATCCAATCTTTGTATTGATTTGAAGCAGCTGACTATGAAACTGGGACCTGCCTTTCGCCACTTCTTCATTACCTTGGTTCAACATCTGAGGGCTGAAAAGGCACGTAATGTCTTCCTATATTTTAGTTTTGCCTACTTTCCTGCCTTTATGTGGGGTAGACCAGTGTCTCAATGAAAGACATTAATCCAGCTAAGGGCAGCAGGGAGTCTCAGAGCTGACTCCTCTTTGGGGACCAAAGACATGAGAGCCTTCCCTCGTCTATTGATCCTCTTTCTGCTCCCTGGTGGTCATGTGGATTTGTTTCTTTCCAGCAGATTCTAGGGAGAAGGAGGTGCACTAGGACTTGTGGAGAATGGGGAATAGAGAGGACCCAGGGTCAAATGCTCTGTATTTGTCATTTGTGGATGTATTCAGTAGTCACCAGGAGGAATGAATTTAGTATGAAGAGTGAGGCCTAGCAAGCCATTAACCACCACCCCCCACCACCCCCCCAGCTCCATCAGCTTAGGGAATTGACTAACACCTCATGGCCTGTACCACCACGGGTCTGTCAGTCTGTCACACTGGGGGTGACTTGTGTGATGCTGGAAGCTATGCTGCCAGTATTTCAAATGCCAGCAGGTTTCACCAGAGCCTCCAAATAAGAATAGACTTTACAGAAGGAATTGGCTGTCCAGTTCTGAGGAATTAGCCACTGAAAACATTATGGACAGAATCGAAGCAGTATGAGGTACTAAAAACCTCATCAAAAGAAGCAGAACGTTGTCAGAGAGATTGCCAGAAGAGAAGCTGCTCGGGTCAGAAGGCACTCAAAATATGGCTGAGAAGAGCTGCGTTCTCTCAGGAGAATTGAAGATAGTAATGTGTATGGAGAAAATTCTATGTCAATAAACTCTTCAGGACCTTCTTGCTGATGGGGCATGACCCAAAATGAGAAGAAACAGCTCTAAACATCAATTAATAATTAAAATTTGGAATGTGTGAAGTATGAATCTAGGAAAACTGGAAATTGTAAAAAAAAGTGGAATGCATAAAAATCAACATTCTAAATATTAGTGAGCTGAAAGGGACTGATATTGTCCACTTTGATTCAGAAAAATATATCATTTATTATGCTGGGAACAGCACAATCAAGAGGAATCGCTTTGCATTTAACGTCAAAAAGAACATTTCAAGATCTCTCTTATAGTACATTTTATCTGTGATAGGAGTCTATCTGCATACAAGGAAATCCAATCAATACAACTATTACTCAAATTTATGTCACAGCCACAGAAGCTAGTGATGAGGCGATTGAAGAATTCTACCAGCATCTTCAGTGAGGAATTGATGAAACATGCAATCAAAATGCATTAATAATTATTGGCAATTGGAATGAAAAAGATGGGCAGAAGGAACAGTAGTTGGAAAATACAGCCTTGATGATTGGAATGAAACCAGAGATCACTTGATGGAATTTGTGATGGCTTCTTCATCACAAATACCTTTTCCCAACAACACAAGTGCTGACTGCGTGGACTTGTCCAGATGGAACACGCATAGAGAAAATGACTGTCTGTGAGAAGAGATGATGGAGCAGTGCAATATCAGCAGCAAAACCCAGGGCAATGTCTGACTGGAACAGATCATCAACTACTGTTAGGAAAGTTGCAGATTAAGCTGAAGAAAATGACAGCAAGTAGAAGAGAGCAAAAATAGGACCTCGAGTCTCTCTCAGTCTGAATTTATATGCCATCTCAGGAATAGATTTGGCATGCTGAACACTACTGACAGAAGAAAGACTGGATGAACTGTGGGATGGTATCAAGAACATTCTTGAAGAAAACAAAGTCATGGAAATGGCAAGAAAGAAGAAAGATCAGGGGGGATACCAGAAGAAGCTCTTAATATGAGTAGGTAAGGAATACAGAAGGAAAGATGAAACCAAAGGGCTGAACAGAAGATGTCAAAGGGCAGCTTGAGAACAAAGTACAATATTATAATGAAATGTTAGAAAACCGAAAAGGAAGCACTTGCTCAGCATATGTTGAGCTGAAAGAACTGAAGAAAAAAACTCAAGACTTGAGTTTCAATATTGAAAGCTTCTATAGCTAAAATATTAAAAGATGCAGATAGTAGATGGAAGGAATACAGTCACTGTAGATTGTGAAAAGAATGAGTCAACAGTCAACCATTTGAAGAGGTAGCATATGAGCAAGAACCAGGATTGAAGGAAGAAGTTCAAGCTGCATTGAAAGCAATGCTGCTGATACTGTGCTTCTCCATTGGCCAAAACAAACCAACTGAGATGTTTCAGTAAAACTGATGCGTCACTGGAAACACTCACTGGTCTATGAAAATCCACAGTTGTACTAATTCCAAAGAGAGGTGGCCCCAACATGCTGCTCACACTGTAGAACAATACCCCGGATAGCACACGTCACTAAAATTTTGCTGGTGATTGTCCAACAACAGTTACAGCAATACACTGACTGGAACTGCAAGGTTCAGGTGGATTTGGAGGAGAATTTGAAATGAGGAATCTCATTGCTGATGCCAGAAGGATCTTGGCTGACAACAGAGAGTACCAGAAAGATGTTGACTTGTGTTTTATTGGACTCTGCTAAGGCATTCAACTGTGGATCATAACAAACTATGGATAGCGTTGAGAGGAATCCCAGAACACTATAATTGTGCTCACGGGGAAACTGTAAATGGATCAAGAGGCAATGGTACAAATAAGGGCATAAGGCCAGATCTGAAAATCACGAGAAACATCAAAGTTTCATCCTTTTACCATACCTATTCAATCCATACTCTGAATAAATCATCAGAGAAGCTGAATTATATGAAAACAAGTGTGGCATTAGGATTGGAGGAAGGCTTATTAACACCCTGTGCTATGCAGATGACATAACGTTTCTGGCTGAAAATGAGGAGGACCTGAAACACTTGATGATGACGATCAAGGATTGCAGCCTTCACTATGAATCACATCCCAATGTTCAGAAGGTCAAAATCCTCACAGTTGGACCAGAACACACCCTGATAAATGTAGAGCAAAATTGAAATAGTCAAGGATTCTGTCTTGCTAGGGTCCACAGTCAATGTTCATGGATGCAGCCATCAAGAGATCAAACAACATATTGTATTGGGTAACTTCCCTGCATTTTTTCAAAGTGTCGAGAAGTAAGAATGTTATTTAGAGGACTCAAGTGCACCTGATGCTGCCATGGCATTTCCCATGACCTCATATTCCTGGGCATCGAGTAAGGAAGACTGGAGGAGATTTGAGGGATTGGAATGGCAGTGCTGGTGGAGAATATTGAAAGTAACACAGCCTGCCAGAGTGCTTCTTAGAAGCAGAGATGGCAAGACTTCATCTCACATACTTCAGTGTGTTGGCCCATGGAGTTAAGAGAACTCTTTGACTGTTGACCTTCATCATCCTGTGACTGTTGGCCTTTCTCAGATCTTAGTCTGCTTCATTTGGACTCATTCTACGAGGGACTGCCTCCTCTACGAACCTTTCAACTTAATTTTTTCTTTCCTGCTAGCTGTATTAAATCCTCTTTTCACACGCTTTCAATATAACTGTGACTGTCTCACCACAAACTCAGTACTATAGCATTGTTTTAGTATTATCTATTTAAATGTCTACTATCTACTGCTGGGTAAGAGAAAGACAGGGTTATCTGCACCCTTAGAAACCATGCATAGATCTCTGTGTATTAGCATCGACTCAAAGGCAATGGCCTTATCCCTACCAAAGATAGGAATTCTGCTGTATTCATTCCTGTCTAGTCAGTGTTTGGGGTAGTTTTGGATGTTGAAATGAATGAATGAGCTAATGAGTAAATACGAGAGAGAGTGCATGGTTGCTAGCTTCCAGGCCATGGATTGTAAAATCGGGAGCGGTGGTAGAGCGATGGTATAGCCTTTTTAGCAAAAACATGTCCACTGAGCTGCAGGGAGTCCAGCCTAGGTGGTAGGAAGAGAAGAAGCATTTTGGCTCTAGAAGGGTTATCAGACAAGGCTAGCATAGGAATGAGGGAAATATGGTTCGTATATTATTCATGAAATAAACATTCTAGCTTTGAAGCAGAGCGAGCTATTTTGGCTTGAAGGAATGTTAGACTTTTCAAATGGGAAACAGCTTATGATCTTTATACCATTTTTATTGCTGCCATTACTGATGCTATGGCCTAGGCTATTGCATCTGGGCACAAGAAATATATTGAAACCACAGTTTGCCATTAAAAGTTTAGAGACAAGCAGTATACCTAATGTCCATGAGCACCTCCCCTTTTAAATTTTGTGATCAATAAACTCGGAAGCATAATGTCCCTAAACAGGGCATCATGGGAGCGGGCATATAAAAAGACCTTGTATGGTACTGAACACTATCTAAGCTATTGGCTTGCCAGGGAAATGCTCCCGCAGGGTGTGAGCAGAGCCCTTGAGTTCCTTCTGGAACATTTTGTACTGCTGAAACAGATGATGTTAGTTACTGCGGGCCAGCACCAGTTGCCCTGAGTTGATTCTGATGCAGGGTGACCCATGCGTGTCAACATGACTGTGTTTCCGAGGATGTTCAGTGGCTGGACTTTTCAGAAGAAGAGTACAGGTGTCCAGGTCACCGACTTCCCCCTTTCCAGCCTCCTGGTTGGTGGGTGAGCACACGGATCCTTTGTACAACACAGATGCCCCAGTCAGTCACCTACAATGATTTTATCTTGCATCTTTGTAAACACTTTATGTAATTTGCAGTGGTAGAATTTGATACTATCTGAAACAGATCCATTTACTGTATCTGCTGAGCCAACCTATGTCTGGACAATAATTCAGCATGCGTTTTGTGGATTGTGCCTGTGTGTGAGTTGGTTGGTTGTGGTCCACTGTCACAAAGAACTTCCTTTTCAATTCTCCCACCTCATGCCCACATTTCTTTGATTTCGAATGTGAACCATATGTAAGGGTGCTTTGCACAGTTCATGGGAAAATGAAACTGAAAGATTAATGGCATTTTCCCATGAACATTTTGAAACCCTGGTGTATTTAGCTGGCAAATAGTTGTGTGCTGTAGTATATTTGCAGGCACTGCTGAATTCATAGTACATTTAAAGGAGTCAAGAAGACCTGTGTAAAGCAAAATGATTCAGAATAACCTTTTTATGAAACATGCACTTTTTCCCTTCCAGAATAATTTAGAAGATGATGAAGATGTAGAAATGAAGAATGGTATAACCCAGGGAGACAAACTCCGTGCCTTAAAAAGTCAGAGACAGCCACGCTCCTCACCAGCTTGTGCATTTCGGTAGGTCCATTATGAACTTTGGTTTACAGCGTCCTTCGAGCGCTGTGGTGGTGTGGGTTAGGCGTTGGCCTTCTCACTGCAAGGTCAGAGTTTCAAGCCCACTGCAGCTCCATGGGAGAAAGAGGAGGCTATATGTCTTTGAATAGATTTACAGTCTCAGAAGCTCAATAGAATCTGTATGAGCCAAGCTTGGTTTTGGCTTTTCCTTTGTGTATAAAAACTCTGCGGGCTGAGCCCCAGTAGCATAGTGGTTCTGCGCGGGACTGCGGCCCACTGTGTTGGAGGTTCAAATCCAGCAGCAGCTCTCCAGGAGCAAGGCTGGGCCTCCTACTCCCATCACCAGAGGGCAGTGATGCGCCCCCCCCCCCCAAAAAAAAAAAATAAAAGGTCTGCTGATCTCTTTCGCCTATCATTCCCCCTCTCCATGTTTGGTGTGTCACCATTTGCAAGTTGTACCGTGTTTGCATTATTTATTGACTGTCATTGCGGGGAGTAGCTGAGCTTTAGATGTTTATGGGGTCAAGAGCCTCCATGTCAGCCCCTGAAATTCCACTGTAAACGGCGGTGGTCAATTTTCTTGGGGGGACTGTGTTCCAAATTCCTCTTGGAATTTCACTCCTCTCCTGTGGGAATTGGCAGAGGCTTTTTGGAGAGCCTAGAGTGTGTAGGGAATGTTGCACCTTAAGATTTGCTGTAGCCTAACTGTGGGCATACTTCATTTTAACTCCAGCCTTTCCTTGTTTTATTTGTGTGATTTACTATTTAAAGGTTTGGGGCCACCACCCTGCTTCAAGCCAGTCAGTGGGGGCCTTTTTCCCATCAGCACATGTTCACTTTGTGCTGCTTTGTCATATTTTGATAACTCGCAGTATTTTGGACTCTCCCCCACAATGGGATTGCACACTTCATAGACTACAACATAGTGTAAAGCATACATTTTATATGTCCTGGGGAGCCCAGAAATTCATGTGACTCTACTCTATTACAATATTCGCTTCAGGCCTCCTACTCTCACCACCAGACGGCAGTGATGCCCCCCCCCCCAAAAAAAAAACAACAAAAACAAAACAAAAAACAAAAAATCCCAATATTCGCTTCATTGTGAACCAAGCTTTCAATATCACCAAAGTAGACCTCTAATTCCTTAGTCTTACTTTGTGTTTTTGAGACATGAGTAAGAGAATTTTATCTGTACCTGGAAAGCTGTAAATCAGGGCTTTTCAACCTGTTGGTTGTGATCCCTTTCAGGGTCAAATGGCCCTTTCACAGGGGTCACCCGATTCATAACAGTAGCAAAATTGCAGTTATGAACTAGCAGTGAAAATAATTTTATGGTTGGGGGTCACCACAACATGAGGGACTGTATTAAAGGGTCATGGCTTAGGAAGATTGAGAACAACTGTTCTATATCATCTTGAGTTTGAAGATTGAACCCCCTCATCAGAATTAATTCATGGTTGACGTCTAAGCTCCACCTCTGAAACCCACTGAAAATTCAGGTTGGGTAAGGAAAGGCTTCGGGATAAATGCTATTGTGAAATGTTATAAATATCATCAAGTTTCATTATTATGATTTATGAAGTGTGTCCAAGAATGAATATTATGGGAACTAGCCACCTTTTCTTTGAATTTTAGTTAAGACACACATAGCAGGAGGACTCTCTTGCCCGTATGATTAACATTTGACAGCACCACCAGGGTTTGGATTATCACAATTTTATCTGGGAAGATTATAACACATAAACCTATGTTTCTAGTACTGGTGTGCTAATCTCAGATATTGGGATGGATGTAACTTGAAGTTGAGATAATCACTTTCTTAAATAAGATGGAAAAGATGTTAGGAAGCCCAATGCTTGGTGATAATCATCAAATTCCCGCAGCGCCCCCCCCCCTTATTGTGGGGGAGGGGCAGCATTTACCGAATGCTTGTACTGGACCGGGGGCCATGGGGGCACTTAGTTTGGATGTAAGGCTGAGCTGAGTTTGCATAGAAGATATGCATTGTGTCCTCATGTGGCTTGGTTGCTGGAAGTTACAAAGGTAAAACTATTCCCCAGTGGTGGGTTGCAGTTAGAAATGAAGTTGGGGTTCAAACCCAGTTGGTTCCATTAAGTTTATGCTCACCGAAAGGGTTTTTATAACCAGTGTATGTGACAGTTACATAATCTCTTGTTACCTTATGAAGGGGTTGAATGTAGCCTGCCAATCAGGTTGTAGCTTGATGCCTTCATTTGAGGGCACAAATGGAGAATAAAATAGCTCACTGGAGGTCAGATACACACTTAATCCTTGCAAGACATTCCTGTTGACAAGCCAGATTGGAGCTTCACTGATAGAACCAGAGTCCTAGAGGTGGAGGAATCACATGGAGACCCACTTCAGTGCTGAGATGAATTGCTTCCCCTCCGATTGAAGCCACAAGACTTTCCTCCCACTGGCCTGAGATCTTCCTGCACTCGGCATCAGGCATGAGTCCAAAGAGGAATGTAGAGATTGGTCCTGGACACATGGGTAACCTTTGGACTTAATTAACTTGATCTGGACCAGACTGAGATGTTTTTTAATGTAAAATTATTCTTTATAAAAAGATCTTGACATGCTTGCTTTGGCAGCACATATACTAAAATGCTCTTTGCAATACACATATGATTGTCTATGACTTTGTTTCTCTAGTCTACCCAGGCAAACACATTATGGTACCGGGACTGAGGTACCAGAGAAACAAATCATTAAGATGGAGAGTGGATGCTTGCTACCTCTCCATGGTTTTTCTTTGACTAGCTGGAGGTCAGTTTATGGCTGTGCATATGTCTATGCAATTTAATAAGTTGTTTTCTGGAAAGAACATGGGACTTTAAAGTTTTGATTCTTTTCATTGGTTGTAGTCTTTGGTTATTCCTGTGTGAAATAGTGAAAATGTGATTCAAAATTACACCCTGAATTTCTCAGAGCTGCTTAGTGAAAATGGCTTACAGAAAGCCTGGCTCTGGCTTAATGATGTCAGAAGCCTAATTCCATGTTTTGTATCAGTGGAATAGTTTAGATGAGCATTAAGATAAACTAACTAAGGATTGAACTTGACTTACCTAAGAGTTGCATTTAGGATCTGAATCTACTTTGTTTATATTGATTTATTCTGCTTATTGTTAATGACATTATGATTGGTAGTAATTATTGGGAAATATGAAAATAGAAAGCTTGTAAGCCCACTTGTCAGTCATTAAAATTGGATGGTTAAATGAGTTTTGGACACGCCTGCAAAGGAGGCTCTGAAAACATAAGCCCCACCCAGGGTCTTAAGTGCTCGGGATATTCAAAGGTGAAGAGACTTGCCTAAGGGGCTTTTTGACAGACTTAAGAAAAATGAACTCTTTGGATTTTTGACTTTTGAACTACTGGTTTGTTGTTGAGGTTGGAAAGATCTGGAACCATGAAGAAACTCTCTTCTCTGGGACCAAACGTTAAAAGATCCTGTAGATAGGCTGAAATGATTGCTTGATGACCATCTGGATGTACTTGTGGAGTAGAAGTGAGAGATTCTGGTCACTGCCCCATGGACATGGTTTATAGGATCTAGAGGAGAAGATGAGAGCTGGTTGACTGGTCTGAAGTTCGTGACCTAGCACAAGGGAGCTAGTATTGTTGACAATTTGTGACAGTGTTCATGGTCCAAAGGTGAAACGACCAATGGGTGCAGCTTGGTTATGCTAAGTGAGGCAGCTCACATTGAGCTGACCAGAACCCAACCAGATGAAGAAAAGAGTTTTGAGCGTGTGAACTGGTGCATATTGCTGCTGACTTTATACATGGCCTGCCCTGATTTGACTTTGCTTATGGATGCAAAGAAGATTCTTCCCATAAAAGAATATGATTATCTCCTCAGAGCACTGGCTTGATAAAAACAGGCAGTATAGAAATTGGATACCCAAAATGAGAAAATAAAGGCATTTAGTGGCTGACTTATAAACTTTCATAGGTAGGGGAATATATTCATGAAATCATGGTATGGGCATTCATATAAATATAGAATGTTTTTGTTTTCTTCACTTTAGAATATCACATTTAGATGAAACTTTGGCATATTTTTGAATTGTATGCATTTTTTTTTTTGTTTTATCCTGTTAGGTGCAGGCATGATTTTATTATTGTTTTGCTAAAAATTTTGTATGGCTAAAGGGTCAAGTTGATAAGAGGTGGGCTGTGACAGTTACATATCTCTTGTCAACTTGCAAAGGGGTGGAGTCGAGCCTGTCAATCAGGTCACAGTTTGATAACTTCATTTGGGGGCCAAACAGAGATAAATAGCTCACTCCCTGTGAGACATTCCTATTGACATGCCAGATGGCGCTATGCTGATACAGCCAGAGCCTTGGAGCTGGAGGACACATGTGGAGATCCATGCCAGTGCTGAGTTGAGTTGCTTCCAGCACCACTGGAGCCACAAGACTTTCCACTCCCTGGCCTGTGATCTTCCTGTACTTGGCATCATTGCATGAGCTGCGTAAGTCTGAAGAGGAATTTATAGACTGGTTCTGGACATATGGGCAAATATTGGACTTAATGGACTTGATCTGGACCAGGCTGGGGTGTTTTTTAATGTACAATTACTCTTTATATAAAGCTCTTTGCAATACACATGAGTGTCTTATTAATTTATTTCTCCAGTCTACCCAAACTAACAGAGTGTACAATATTAATTTTTTTTAAACGATGCACCAAGCCTTTCCCTGGAAATGTTGAGAAAATTGCTTTGGTTAATTAAAATTAATTTGAAGTAGGTTTATATTTATTAAGAAATCAGCAAGAGGCAGCATGAGTTTCAGGAATCTATGAATAGGCAAAAGACAGGGAAACCTTCCTTCTAATACAGTCAGGCTTTGGCCCGTCATCTGCTTTCACTTTTAGTTTCAGAAATGTTCTCATTTTTTTTGAAATTAGTTTCAGAACATCCTTCTGCGTGCATGCAGCACCGTGTTCTGATGAAAATTTAGATGTTACAAATAAAATTCATGATGAAATAAAAGCAATGAGTAAAATTTCCTTTAGGTTCTAGCACTTATTTTTAAAGGGGCAGAATATGTATATATTAATGAGTATTTGATTTGTGTCTATCATGAATGTATGTATTAAAAGGGATGACTATATAGACCTATAAACACACATACAAGATCCACCTCCTTTTGTAAGGTTTTCCCTAAAACCTTTGTCCCATTCTAATATTTGTACTGATCTGATCTGATGTGCCTTGCTTCACTGCATGAACTTGGTGATATGAAAGCTTTTGTTTCTGCTGTCCTAGGTTGGATGATATAAAAGGGCAGCCGAGATCAGCCTCACAGCCTTTCAGGTACGGTTACTGAAGTTGAATTTCTGTGTGAATACAAGGAACCCTGGTGGCACAAGCGCTGTTAATTGAATGACTAACTAACTCCTGTTAGTGGTTCAAACCCACCAGCCACTCTGTGGGAGAAAGATGAGGCTGGCTGCTCCTACAGAGAGATCCTGCGCCGGAAATCCAAAGGGACAGTTCTACTCTGTCCTGTTAGATCACTGCAAATTGGAAATCGTCTCAGTGACATTGAGTTTGGTCTGGATTGGAATGTGGAAGTGATGCTACGTTTTAGATAAATGTCCCAACTCATCAGTTGATGGGAATAAGCTACACATTCATTTTCACTTAAAAAAATGTTTTTCCATTCCAGATGGTTACAATATGCTTTACTTTAATGCTCACCATGACCAGGATTTTATGTTCTCTCAATTCCCCACAGGGCTGTGTGGTTCTGGTAACAATTTTAACATGCCCTCCACTCCCAGCGTGCTGCGGGGCCTGGACTGAGCAGCAGTTGCTTTGCAATATCTCCCTCGTGAATATTAGGTTTTTGCCATGATTGTTGCCCCCATTCCTGTTAGTCCAACTTTCCTCAGTTTTAGTTATGTTCCCAGCTCCTTTATTTTGATTTCCTTTGCTCTTCCCCATCCAAACGGGAAATAATAGTATTTTACTTAGAAGAACGTGCTCTGAGCACTCAGAGAGGGGTCCCAGGGATCTTGATGGGACTTGGCAAGAGCAGTGAAAGTTTGACCGACGCTGGTGATGGAATGGGAGAAAACTGCTGATTGCACTTCCGCCCCCTTCTTGCTCATTAGCTGGATTGTTGGGTAGGGGCGGTTCTGAGAGGACCTAGACTTTTCTGATGGTGTGAGATGTTATTTGGCACAAGTTTCCTATTCTTGGTTTAGAAGCAAACCATGTGCCTGACTAAGCTGTTGTTTGGGTAGAGGAGGGCAGAGGGAAGCATCTATGTGTAAACATAGCAGGTAAAGCTAGAGTCCAGGTGATTTGTCCAGGAGAAGACGGAAAGGCACCGTCTACCAATGAGACAAAGGGATGGATGCAGCTTGTTGATGACATCCACGCTGGTCTGTGAGCGGGGTGGAGATGCCCAGTGGGAACATGTGTGTTGGAGAGCAGCCAAGTCCAAAAGTTCACTCTCTTTAGGTACCAAGGGAAGAAAGGATTTGAACACGAAGTGACAAGATTATGTTTTAAATTTTGCTGGAGGCTAATCAAAATTTGAGTTGTGGAGGAGGAATCGTCGTTTTGAGTTGCCAGGGATAAGAAATAAAAATGACCTTCCTGTGAAAGGGGAAGCATAGATTGGAAATAGAAAGATGCAGTATGCCAATACCTCCCAAGGCATAAATGGCAACGAATGAACAGGAGAAGCATGCTGGGCCTGTGGTTAAGAGCGGGACTTGGAACCCTTAGAAAGTGGGATTTGAGCCCCAGTTCTGGTGCTTGCTAAGGGAGCGACTTTCAACTCCTCACTTGGGTGGTGGGGGCCGGGAGCTCTGGGGGTTACATGGGGGGCTACTAATCACTGGTCAGCAGTTGGAAACTACCAGTCGCCCCGCGGGAGCAAGACCGGACTTTCTACTCCTGTAAAAAGGGTCCAGTCTCAGAAAGCCACGGAGGCCGTGCCACCCTGTCCCGTAGGGTGACTGGGCTGTAATCAACTGAAAGATCGTGAGTTTGGGGCTTGGTTCGGTGGCTGGTGGTGGCAGCACTCCCAGATCCCCTCCCTGGGATGGCTTCAGGACTAAGGAATGCCTGGCAGGTCCCGAGAAGAGTGCTGGGCACGTCGTGTGCTACGTTAGGGTGAAACACTCTTGCTGTCACCATTACTCGTAGCCATCAGGGCATCTGTATTATTTGTCATGTCTCTGGTCCTGGTCTTGAAGATAATGCTCTTGTATTTGTGTGTGACCCTCCCCTGCTCTCTTTACAAAGATTGAGCTCTTCTTCACAAGGGTCTGTCTCGGTCCTGAAGACCTCCAAAGGGGCTCTGTCCCCTTCAGCGACCGCCAAGAGGATAAACAGGGGCTGTCTGTCCTCAGGAGCCAACGTAAGAAGGTAAGCTTCTCTCTCTTCTCCCTCCCTGCCGCGTGTGCTGGGTTGTGGTGGTGTCAGCGAAGGGCCCAGGGCCGAGAGAGAAGGCACAGAGGGGGCCGGGATCCTCGTGAGGCCTCTGTCCAGCCTTCCACTGCTGGTGGTGTGGGAGGGGGTGTCCTTGTACTGAATCTCCAGTTTGCCTCAAGTGGCCCTTGAAATGGAGTTCAGCTGCCATATACAAGTGATAAGTGATGTTGTCATGTCTCACCTCGTGTACACAGGCAGATCTGAATCAAAGCCATCAGTGTAGACATTTGTGAACGAATGTGTACAAGTTAAGTCCCCTAGCTGGTCCGCTTTTCACTCTCCCCTTGTAAAGCCCCTTGTCCTTTGTTTCTTACCCCAGGGACAAATAGAATCCCCTCTATTTCAAGACCATCACTGGCCATCACTGCCCTCTGGTGGGAGTAGGAGGCCCAGCCTTGCTCCTGGAGAGCTGTTGCTGGATTTGAACCACCAAGCCAATGGGTCTCAGTCCCGCACTCAACCACTACACCACCGGGGCTCAGCCCCCAGGCCCCAGTTTTAACCAACTTCTGGCGTCTGTACTGCCATTACAGAAAATGCTGCCTTGTATGATAGCCCCAGACCTCACACTTTAACCCCACCCAGAGTGATACAGAAACCCTTTTGCCATCATTTGCATTGGTCGTCTTCATCACGTTGTTCGCTTAGTGTCTCATAAATAAGTGTTTTGTAACATGAATATATATTGTCGTCTCTGTTTTTGTCTCCCCTTCCTCGCCCGCTCCCCCCCCCCCCCATGTGTGCTTCCCACTCAGCTTTTCCATAAACTCCCGCCTAGCCAGTTCTCTAGGGAACTTGAACGCTGCAACAGAAGATCCCGAGAGCAAAAAAACCTCAGCATCCTCTAAGCCAGGCTTCACAGCCAACCCGTTCACCAACCTCTTGAATGGCAGCCTCCAGCCAACAGCCAGAACTCACCCCGAGCTCAACAACAACCAGTACAACAGAAGCAGCAGCAGTGGGGGCAGCCTGAGCAGCCACTCGGGCCCCCACAGCACCAAGGCAGAGGATCCCGGCACCACCCTCCGGCCCACCTACTCCGGGCTTTCTTCTTCTTCTGCAAGGTTCCTGAGCCGGTCCATCCCCGTAAGTTCGCAGACTCCACCTCTTGGTTCTCACAACCCCGAACGCAACTTTTGTGCCTTGCCCTCCCAGCCCAGGCTGCCACCAAAGAAATTTAACAGTGCCAAAGAGGCCTTCTGATGGACGCCTCCCCTCTGTGCTGGAAACGGCCTCAGCACACACATCCCGCTGGCTCCTCTTCAAGTAAACGCCCAGTTTCAACTGGTTTCCTCTCTTCCTTTCTTTTCCTTTCTTCCTGTCCTCTTTCAGTGACTTCTTTTATAGCAGCATCAGCATCTGCTTCCTTCCCCCTGGGCACTATCAGGGGACGTGTCACTTGAAGCGCCTGGTAGTAGCAGCTGCCTCAGGTGACGGACACAGCTACTGGTTTGGTGGTGGGGAATTGTGGCCCCTTTCCCACATCCTCTGTGCACGAATGAATTCCACAGGATTTATGGTGTCGAATGTGCCGAGCGGACGCTTACCTTCTCAGAAGTTGGCCCTGGATATCTCAGTTCTTCCAGGCGACGGACCCAGAAATGCTGAGGTGGTGAATGTATAAGACAAGACTTTATAAGTAGGCAGTGAGAGGGAGTGGGGAAAGAAGGCCAGAAGATGTTGGAATTGGATAACTCTGTTCTGAAGAGGCCAGGAGATGCTCTGGGCGGGACAGAGGGACACAGTCTTGGACCCCCTCCTACACAGTCCTGCTTTGTCTTACAGGGTCACTAGGAGTCAGAATCTACTTGATAACAGGGGGCCATCATTCTAGAGAAAGGCAGGAAGATCTCCATGTGACCACGCCCCCCTTTTAATTGACCCGTACTCTTGATTAAAATAGAACTTACTGGTTCCTCCACTACTAGGAATCACGCATTTCCATGGCCTCAATGATCATTGGAATCTGTTGGAATGCGAGTTTTGATTTGAAAGGAGAAAAAACAGAAAGGGAAGGAAAAATAGTGTCCATGGAGTCAGGGAGCTCCGGAGGAAACTAGCATGCTGTCCTGGATGCCTGGCCCTGGCAGTGTCTTGAGAAGGCTGGAGTCCGGCAACCCTCAAGCATTTCTTCTGAGGGGGAAGGCTGCTTGCCTCGGGGAAAGGAGGGGCGAAGGAGGGTGCTACATCCTGAGAGCATCATGATAGACCAAACATTGTACCTGTTGGCAACCCCTGGGTTGTGGAGTCAAGCAGATCCCTTGGGTTAGTATTATGGCCTTTATCTTATTGTGGCAAACCATGTATGCAGTACAGCTTTCCATTTTAACCATTTTTCCCCTTGAACATTTTTTATTGTGGTTTGAGGGTGAGTTTACAGGGCAAACTAGTTTTCCACTCATTGGTTTATACACATTGTTTCCTGACATTGCTTAGGATCCCATCCTGCTGAAAGCC
>PVJH01028083.1:0-27821 GCA_004026705.1 Nesogale talazaci
GTCTCATCCCCATCTCCATGTAATTATTCTGCCTATCTTATATAGACACTAAGAAAGAGAGAGGGAAAGAGAGACATAGGGAGAGAAAGGAGAGGAGAGAGAGAGGGAGAGGGGAGGGGAGGAGATGGGAGGGGAGAAAGAAGAGATAAGAGAAGAGAGTAATGCCATATAAATAGTTCCAAGTCTAACTATCCTGACCCGGAGTAGATAAATATCTGTTAAACAGTGAGTATGACCTAATATAGTCTCTCAGGCAAATCCCCTTTTCTTTGAGGTTTCATCTCTGCAGGACTGCTTGCCTCACTGCACTTACACCCCCTGCACTTACACCTTTTTCATTCTCAGCATTCGTGTCCCAAAAGCTCACATCCCACAAGTCCCCAATACTCTTTCTGTGGACAGGGATAGAGCTGCCTAGTGCCCCCTCTTGACCACTCCTACACCATATACCTTTAGATTTTTTTCAATATGGCCCTCTTGTGGGTAACCCCCACCAGGTGAGGTGCCAAGTGCTGTTCGTAGAGTCAGAAGTCTACAATCAGGATTACTCAGGGACTTTGTGGCTTTGCTCTCAATGCTGATCTCTTGCTACCTTCTTTTGGTTTGCTTGCACGTGTGTAAGTCAGACCAGCTGATATCCCTGAACTGTATCTTCAGAGCTGTCCTCTATAACTTTGTTATCTAGGGAGAGGATGTCATGTTCCTGCTGGCGCTGGCTCTGCACTCATCTCTGGGAATGAGCAGCTCCAAAATGGAACATCATCTTCAAGGACTGACACCTTGGAATAAGGTCTATTCTTGACCTCCCTTTGCTGTGGGGAGATACACAATACCTGCACATTGGGTGGATTAGTGCTCAGATCTTCCACTGCCATCATTTTTCTCCCTCTACCCCTCTGGGAGCTTTACACGCACATGAAAAGAGGAAGTGGTAGGGGTGACGCCTTTCAGAACAGATGCTATCTGCTATCTTTTTTTTTTTAATTAATTGATGACATATGTTGCATTAGGTTGGGTCAGGTTCAAGTCAGTGTATATCACTTCCTCAGACCGGGAATTGTGTGTTCCATATATTATGCCTTAAGCTCATTCTACAGTTTCAACTTGTCTCAGTAGACTCACGTTGTTCTTGAACTTTTGGGCATTACTCACTTCACTCAGCACAACATCCTCCAACTCTTTCCACAAGAGGAGGTTTAACCATTACTTTTTAGGGATGTTTAACATTCCACTGTGTATATGTACCAGAGGTTTTAAAAAAATCCATTCATCTATTGATGGAAATTTAAGTGACTTCCAGTTTTTAGCAATAGTATACTATGCAGCGATGAACATTGCAGCACAGATATCTGGTCATGGGCTGCTTATATGCCCAGCAGTGGAATTCCTAAAAGGAACTCAATTTCCATCTGTTTTAGGTATCACCAAATCACTTTCCCCTGGGCTGTATGTATCTACAAGACCACCAGCAGTGAATTAGAGTTCCTGTGTTACATTTGCTGCTGCTGCTGTGTGTGTTTATTTGGACTATCTTTTTTAGATGTGAAGTGGTATCTCGTAGTTTTAATTTGCATTTTTGGATGACTAATCACTGAGATCATTTTATCATATGTTTATTGGTCATTCAGAATCCTTCTTTGTGAATCATCTATTTAAGCATTTTGCCTACCATCACAGTGGGCTATTCTTTTTTGTAAGCTTGCAGCATTCTGGATATTTTAATAATAAACCCCCTTTATCTGATATGTTATTACTAAATATCTTTTCCCAGTCTGCAGGCTCTCTTATTACATTCTTGAAGTCTTTTGCTATACACAAGTATTTTATGTTTAGTATGTCCCACTCATCTATTTTTTTTTCTTTTTCCTTTTCTGCATCACTGCCCTGGTGGGAGTAGGAAGCCCAGTCTTGCTCCTAGAGAGCTGCTGCTGGATTTGAACCATCAACTCTATGGGCCGCGGTCCTGCATACAACCACTGTGCCACCAGGGCTCAGCTCCCACTCATCTATTTTATAGCTCATGTATTCCCTGTGCTAAGGTTCTTAGTTTTGCCCAAATTTTTTCATTGATGATCCTGATAGTTTGGGGTTTTACCTTGAGGTCTGTGAGCCACCTTGAATTTGTTCTTGTAACTGGAGTGAGTTAAGTGTCCTGCATCATTCTGCTTCTGGTTGATAGCCAGTTTTTCCAGCATCATTTGTTAAAAAGGGCATCTGTTTCCAAATTGATATTTTGGAGGCCCTTATCAAAGATCGGTTGTCTGTATGTTTCTATTTTTCTTTCTGGATTTTCTGTCCTTATTCTGTCTTAATATCTATTATTATACCAGTATCTATCACTATATCAGCACCACGCTGTTTTGAGAGCTATGATGTGTTAGTCCGGGTGAACTAGAGGAACAAATTTCAGAGATACACATCTAGGTATAAGGAAAGGGTTTATATACAAAAGAAATGTGACACTAAGAAGGCATCCCAATCCAGTCCAGTGCAAAGTCATAAATCCAATATTAACCCATATGCCTGCAATCAGTCTATAATGTCTGCTTCCAACTCAGGAAGTCACAGGTCAGTGGGTGCAGAATTCTGGCGCTAGCAGCGGTCTCCCCATGGCTCCTCGCTTCCAGGGCACAGGTCCATCAGCAGCATGCCACTCCAGCTTCAGAGGTCTGTCTTCATCAGGGCTAAGCCGTGTGGTTCCTTCGCTGCCTCCTCCAACTTCTCGGAGGCTGCATCTTGTCTTTCCCGTGATTAATCGTCTCTGAAACTAACTCCCAACAACTGGAGAAGATAGCTTCTCATCTTCACGAGGGAAATACCGCGAGATTTCCCAGGAGTCTCAGGTGAAAACCATGCCCACACAGAGGCCTCATCAGCTACTCAATGGCTTTCTCCTGATTAACAAGCCAGACTCCACCCCTACATTTCAATTATAAAATTAACATAAGCACATGACTGCCACATATGACTTTATCATAAACTGGAATGCAAGCCCTCCTATGTTATCTTTCTTTGTGTGTGGGTCTTTGCTAATTCTAGGCTTTTTCCTTTTCCATATAAAGTTGGTAATCAATTTTCTATTCCTTTGTAAAATAATGCTGGCATTTGTTTCCAGATTGCTTTGAATTTATGTAGTGCCTTAGGTAGGACTATCATCTTTACAATATTGAGTCTTCTGATTGACAAGCATAGGATACTCTTCCTTTTGTAATGGTCACTTTTGGTTTCTTGCAATAATGTTCTATAGTTTTCCATGTATAGATCTTTTGTTTCTTTGGTTAGGTATATCCCTCGATATCTCAATGTATGCTTTGCTATTGTAAAGGGTTCTACCTCCTTGATCTCTTTTCTTATAATCCCAATAGTTGGATATAGAAATTCAATGGACTTCTGACTGTTTACCTTATATTTTGCCATTCTACCATATTCCTCAATTGCTTCAAGCACTCAAGCCTTAGGGTTTCTCAATATGTTGAATAATATAATCTGTAATGACAATTATTTCATTTCTTTTTTCCTCTGACAAATACATTTGATGTCCTTCTTTTGCCTTATGTTATTAACTAGGTCTTCCGGGACAATGTCGAATAAAATTGGGATCAAGGGGCATCCTTGTTTGGTACCCTTTTACAGGGGGAATGTTTTCCTCTTTTCTCTATTTATTGTAATGCTGCCTTTTGGTTTTTCATATATAGCTTTTATTATGTTGAGGTAATTTCCTTCCAATCCTATCTTCTTGGGTATATTAATTAGGAATGTTGTCAAATGCTTTTTCTGAGACTATTGATATTATCATGTGGTTCTTGTCCCTTTTCTTGTCAATGTGCTGAATGATGTTAATGAATTTTCAGATGTTGAACCACCCCTGAATCCCTGGTATGAATCCCACTTGGCCATGATAGTTTATATACTTCTGTATTTTATTGCCAAAATTTTGTTAAGAATTTTTGCGTTGATGTTCATTAGAGATGTTGAATGGTAGTTCCCTATTCTTTGGAGATCTGTGCCTGGTTTCAGCATTGGTGTTATAAGAGCTTGATAGTATGTGTTTTGGAGTTTACCATCCTTTTCTATGTTCTTGAAGAACTTGTATAGAATTGGTGTCAGCTTGTATAGAATTGGTGATCCCGTCTGAAGAAATCTGGGCTGGGACTTTTTTTAGGTGGTAGTTCCTTGGTAACCTTATCTATTTCTTCTTTTCCTGTGGATCTGTTCAAGTTCTTGACATCTATATGAAGCATATTGGGAGTATTTGTTTTTCCAGGTGTTTTTCAACATCTTCAGCGTTATTATATTCTTTGCATACAATCCTTCACAGCGCTGTGCAATTAGTCTTTTAATTTTATTATGATCCATTGAAATCTTGCGTGTTTCATCCCTCATCATGTATATTGACATCTGTCCCTTCCTATATTTTGTTTGGTTTTCCAAATGCTTTATGATTCTGTTAATCCCTTTAAAGCACCAACTTTTTGTTTTGTTTTTGTTTTTTTGGCATCACCACCCTCTGGTGGGAGTGGAAGGACCAGCCTTGCTCCTGAAAAGCTGCTGCTGGATTTGATCCGCCAGCCCTGTGGGTCGCAGTCCCGCACACAATCACTACGCCACCAGGGCTCAGTTCTGAAGCACCAACATTTTATTGCATTGATTTTGCCATTGCTTTTGTTTTCCCATTCATTAATATCTTCCCTGGATTTTATAATTCTTTTTATTTTGCTACTATAAGGATCATTCTGCAGACTCTGTTCCAATTGTTGAAGGTTTGTGATGATATCAATTATAAACTCATCTTTCTTTTTCATATTTGCATTTATCACTATCAAGCATCCGCTAATAACTTTCTTGTTTGTAGCCCATAGGTTTTACTATGTTGTATTTTCATTCTCATTAGTTTCTAGAGATTTCTTCATTTTGTATCTAATTTGGGTCAATAGCCACTAATTTTGAGCAAGTCTGTTATTCATCCTCCAAGTGTTTGCCCTTACTTTAAAATTTTTTCTTTTGATTTCCAGCTTCATGACATATTGTTCATAGAAGGAAGTCTAAGTAACTCGTTTATGTTTGAATTTACTCAAGCTTGACTTGAGTCCCAGGATGTGGTACCATTTTCCAATATGTACCATGTGCACTTGAAAAAACTGTGATTTTTTTTTTGCAGTTGGGTGGAGAATTCTGAATAAGTCTATCATAGGGAGCTGACTAATTATAGAAGTCAGTTGTGCCTCTGATTTGAGCTTCTTTCCTGCTTATCTCTCTTTCATGGATCTTGTACTATGATTGTCATCTCTGTGATTTCTTTTTCTCATCTTTTGAAGGATTTGATTGATGAATGTCATGGGTCTCTCTTTTGGCATTTATATGTTTTTATGCTCACTGGTCCTTGACCTACTGTTCCCCAAAGCATTATATACTTCCCATACTTATCTCTAGTTATGTCCTGCACCCTGATATTGATTCTGTTTAGATTGCCATTAGCTTGGTATACTTTTTTCCAAGCTTTGATCCTCAATCTATTTTTTTGTCTATGAATTTGACAGATTGATGGGTTTTGTTTCCTAATCTAGTCTACCAGTCTTTGTTTTTTAATCAATAAGTTCAGACTATTGATGTTCAGAGTAATTACATCTATCTATGGATTCTTTGCTGTCATCTTGTACTTTTTGTGGTAGATAGTTTTCTACTGCTCTCTTTAGCTGTGTGCTATATATGTTTTGGGAACTTCAGTCTTACGTTCTATTCAGTGTTGTGTCCAAGATATCTTGGGTATTGTTTTCAGTGTGCTAACTTCAGGCTAGTGTTATACCTTGCAGTGGTCTCAAGTTTTTGCTCTGTGGATGTTGGTCTTTCGTTTAACATGAGTTGGAAAGTAATTTTTGTTTTGCTGGGTTTTTCCTTTAATGTATTCTCTAAATTTTTCCTGATCTGAGAAACTCTTCCTGTGATAGATAGGTTTTTTTGTGTCAACATGGCCAATGAACACATGTGATATGAATTGAAGGGCAGAGAGATTAAAGGCTCGGTGAGCCTCTCCTTGCCAGTCTCTTGCTCTTTAATCATTGGATCAGTATTCAGCTGTTTGCTTGTTCTGTGACTCAATTTGCAAGCTACACTACCTGTGGTATACCTTATACCACATACTATACCACCATACTATAGTGACTGTGTCACTATAGTTTGAGTTTCCTTCAAAACCTGCTTTATGCTACTGGAATATGCATCTCTTGAGCTGGGGACTGTTGGATCCTGTCAGCTGGCTAACTGTTGGTGACCTGCCTTGCTGTTTGCTGTCTGTGGCCAGATAGCCTGAATTGCTCTTCAGAGGCTTCAGAGGTATACCAAGTAGCCCTCAGAACTTAAAGGACTGTCAGTGTAGTAACTGTCTCACAAGATTGAGTTGCCCTGAGCCATTTTTACTGCTTTATAGATTAATTCACTGTTTATTTCTTATATTATCTATCTATAAAAAAATTGTTAGAGTGTCCTCATTTGGTTTCTCTAGAGAACTCTGTCTACCATACTTTCCTTGTCTATTTTGATGGAGAATTTGGTGGGATAGAAGCCTTGAATTAACATTATTCTCCTTCGACTTTCAGAAAATGTGACTCTATTCTCTTCTCTTCTTTGCAGTTTCTACTGATATGTCTGAGCATATTCTTATGTGATTATCCTTACAGATGGGTGCATTTTTTTCTCTAGCTGCTCTTATGATTTTCTCCTTTTCCTCAATGTTGCATAATTTGACTACCATATTCCTTTGAGTGTTCTTCTTGGGGTTCCGTCTAATTTGTGTCCTCTCTGCTTCCTGGATAATTGTCTAGTTTTCCTTAATTAAGTTGAGGAAGTTTTCATCCAGGAATTCCCTCTATATTTTGGCTGTTAAAATCTTCATTATATCTTGTTCTGGTATTTGAATATTTTTCCTCTTAATAGCATTTCTCACTCTTCTTAGGTTTTCTTCAGCTTCTTTGAATAGCTTGTTTGATTACATTTCATGTTTGTTGAATTCTCCCTGTTTTTGAGGTCACTAAGGCAATTCTCCACCTCTTCCAACCTGCTGGCAAAGTCTTTTACTGTTTTGTTTCCTTCTGCTGCTTTGTCCCTTAACTCTTACATTTCCTTTCAAAATGTGGATTCTGTCTTCTCTATTTTTGTTCATCCTCCTTCTGTATCAATTCTGTCAAATCCTAAATGACTCTAAGCAGCATTCTTAAGATTTATTTCTGTGGTCATTCAAAGTCTGCTTCTTCTGTATCTGTGGTTAAGTTCAGACCCTCTTCAAACAATGTACTATTTCTTCCTTTCTTATAGTGACTGTTTATGTAAGTAGTAGTTTACACAGCATTTTTGTGTCATTGTAGGTCATTGTTTTGTGTGATGCATATAGTCCAGTGAACAGGCTGAAGGGGTAAAGGTGGAGTGCAACAGCGCTGCAAATCTCCAGCAAATAGTGGCCAGTTGGGGGCAGAAAGTTTAACAGGTAGTCTGTAGGCTATTGGGTATGAGTTGTGGCTGGTAGGCTCCAGCCCCAAGTCTTGGTGGGTGGCCACTGGCAGAGAGCCATAGCTGATAGTGCAGGCCATTGGAGCCTGGGCAGCAGGCAACAATTTTCAGCAGTGTAGCAATGAGGGTGGATGTGGATAAGCAGATCCATGCTTTTGGGAATGTAGGCCCATGCCCTAGAGCAGATTTCTGGGGTGCCATGAGGCTCAACTACATTTCCCAGAATCCCTCTCTGCCTCACACGCTTACAAAGCAACAATCACTTATGGAATTCCCAATGTGGTCACCTCAACCTTGCCACCCTCATCCTGGAAGTTGAATCTCTGTTTTTAACTGCTTGTTTTTCTGAACTTTTAAAAAAGAATTTTGGTAGGTTATTAGATCCTAGGGATACTGAGGTAATTCCAATACGGCTCCAATCTCAAAAGTGTGTTTATTTGTGTGTGTGTGTGTGTGTGTGTGTGTGTATTTATGACACATGTTAAACTTCACATTCAGGGTATGTAATAACAAGCCATTGTTCTTTCTCACTTTATAACCAGGGACTTATCAGGTCACACTCAATCAATCACATGGGTCTATTTTTTAGTTGTTTCTTTTTGGCACTCACTGTTGTCTTATGACCTTTTTTTTTCTTATCTTTTTAAATCACAGTATATAGATATTCTTTCAACTTTAATAGAGAATTCTGGAAATACAGAGGTTCAGTATTTTTATAAACTTAGTTTGTACATCTTTACAAAATAAAACAACCAATAACAGGAGGGGGGAAAAACCTACAGTTATTTTCCAAGTTCTGAATACTTCACATGGGAGTGTTATGACTGAGTCGTTCACAACTTCTGGGAGCAAGATTTACTCTGTCAAGCACCATCAAACTCAGTTTCACTTCCACTGAGTCAATTCTGATTTATGATCATCCTATTGGGCAGGGTAGAATTGCTTTTGTGAGTTTCTGAGTCTCTAAGTGTTTACCAAACAGAAATGCTCATCTTTCTTCCATGGATCAGATGGTGGTTTCAAACAACTGACCTTGCATTTGACATTCCCACCCCAAGCCACTAATATACCAGGGTTCCATGAGGCCAGTAAATGGGAGACAAGCTGTTATTACCATTGCTGTCTTTTTCTCTCCCGTTGCATCCATTCTCTTATATCTGTTGTGGCTGGGTTCCCTGTAGTTCCAGCTTCCATCTGTACCAGTGTCCCTCTTCCAGTCCAGCTGGACTTATAAGATAGAATTGTGATCATGTCAGTTGGGGAGAGGAAGCCTTTAAGAACTAGAGGAAAGTTGTATGTTTCATTGTTACTTCACTGCACCCTGCCTAGCCCATCTCCTCCCCTATAACTCTTTGCAAGGGGGTTATCCAATTGCCACAAATGGACTTTAGGTCCCCACCCTGTACTCTCCCTCATTTGTACTGATGTGATTCTTGTTCTTTGATGCTTGATACCTGCCCCCCTCGACCCCTCTTGATCACACAAGCTGGTATACTTCTTTCATGTGGGTTTTGCTGCTTCTGTGCTAGATGGCTGCTTGTTTACCTTCAAGCCTTTAAGACCCCAGATGCTTTATCATTTGGTAGCTGGGCACCATCAGCTTCCTCCACTGTCTGCCTCTGTGATTTGTCTCCATTTGTCGTCAGTGATCATATTGAGAGGGTAGGCACATAATGATATGCTTTTTGTTTTTTGATGACTGATGCCTGATTCTTTCCACCCCTCCTGCTGGCACAAATTGGTGTGCTTCTATGGTGGACTTTGTTGCTCCTGAGCTAGATGATCACTTGTTTACCCTCAAGACTTTAAGACTCCAGAGGCTACATCTTTTACACATCCTCATTTTCCATCCCCCCTACCTCCATCTAATCTTCATAGTGTTCCTGCTCAGTAACCTTCACCATGTATGGCAGTTTGATTTTGTGTCACTATAGTGCTACTAGTGTGGAGGTTAGAGTGGAGTCCCCCCTGCTAAACAGGAAGTAGCTTGGTGATGCCTCCCAAGGGGAGTCACTGTCTTATAACCCAGAACCTGGGAAAGTCTCTCTCCCTCTCTGCTGCTTTACCCTCCAAGCCTGCTGGGAGTTTATGTCCACCTCCAGTTAAATACCCCAGTCTGCCACTGACCCTAGCAACCACCTTGGGAGCTATCAGTACCTTGCTGTCCTCTCGCCAACCTTGGATCCATGAGTTTCTGCATTCTCGACCTATGACCTATGACCTCCCTGTATCCCCCTTTAGTTTTCTGCACAATACACCTCTGTGAGTATGAAGCTCACATGGGACATATGGACTCGAGGTGGCCTGAGCTGGGATGCCTTTTTGATATCAATTTACTTTTTCATATAAAGTTCTTTCTTAAATATGCATGTCACTTGTTTGGTCTCTTAAGACAACTCAGCCTAACACACCAAGGAAATTAAAAAATAAGTCAATACGACATCCTTTAGTCGTCTTTTTATTCCTTACATTCTATTTTTGGGTAATTTCAGTCCCATGAGTCCTTAGACATCATTATTTATGTGAATCTCTTTTATATTTATATTTCCAAAATTGTCTTTCTTTTTTTTGAAGCTTACTTTTTTATATTTTACTTGTTTTTTGATATAGATTTTATTGGGGGCTCATACATTTAATACATCATTTAATACATCATTTGTATTAAGCATATTTGTATACATTCATCTACATTATCTACTTGAACCCCTCCAGCATAAGCTCCTCTTCCCCTATTTCCTCTAGTTATTTTTTAAATTCTAATTTCCCATATTTCTCCTTTCTCCTTCTCCTCCCCCATGAACTTCTAATAATTTACAAATGGTTATTACCTCTTCATATCTTACACTGTATAATGTGTCACTTCACTCACCTCCTCCCTCCCGCCCCCCTGTGGTCCATAACCCAGAAAGGAGGTCACATGCAGATCTGAGAAATTGGTTCCCCCTTTCTACTCCACCATCCCTCCACCCTTCAAGTGTCACCACTCCCCACTCGTCCCAAACTTGTCTTTCATTCTAATATCAAGTTCCAAATCCAGTGCTGTAAATTATGTTTTAGGTGCAATGCAGAAACAAATTCTGCGTGCACTGAAACCCACCAGTGGGTATTATTTTGCACTCTCCCAGCTTCCCTGAATGAATCAGCATCCATACGATGACAGTAAGCTTGTGTGTGTGTGGTGTGTGTGTGTGTGTGGTTTTATAGCCTCTCTAAAGCATCTCCTCAGAGATCCCTCATAATTACACCGTAGGCCCAGTCTTCCACTGGGTATGTAATCCTGAAGAAGGTATTTAAGTTTCCCTCTTACCTTAGATATTTATGGTACTTCAAATCATCCTCTTTTGATTCCTATGAGTTTTCTCCGAATGGTTGATCTCAAATTGCAATTTTGCTAATTATACAATTAAGTGAAGTGTTTCATAGTGGTCAAAATCAGTTCACATGTGTAATTCATCCCAATGAAAGAAAATAAGTCATGCTTTCAATGTTCACTTGTGTTTTGACCACTTACATTTGATGAATATTAATGTCAAAAAGAATTTAGATTAAGTGCCATCTGATTTGCGTCTTCTAAACACAAGTCACTGATTTCAGTGTTACCTATCCAAGGAAACTTAAGTCAGGGTCCTCCTTAAGTCTCATCGGGATTTTATAAGGAACTAATACCTATAAGCAAATATACTCCATGACTATGAGGCTAGTTCCAAAATGGTAAATTCTATAAAGTGAATAGACTTGGGGAAACTTAATAGCATACTCAAAATATATAAATCATTTGAAATTGGGTAAAGGGCAGGTCTTTGGACTAATAAGTCCAGGGAAGCATAATTTTCTTATCTTCTCCCTCAGCTCTAAGTTTATCTACCAAGCAAATGTCCCTGGTTCACTGAGACATCTAGTGCTTTCCCAGTGTAAAACTAAAGTGCTTTCCTTACCTGATAAACATTAGCAATTACAGAGTAGTTCAAAGCCTCTCTCCCTAAATGGAAACCTTTTTGACTAGTCACAAATAACCAAGCAGGATTGGCCTTCCTATACTGCAAATGCTCACTGTATACTTTTATGGTTAGTTCTGAATTCAGATGTAGTTTAAATTGTTGCTTGGTAAAAAAAAAAAAAAAAAAAGCTTCTGTGTTCCTCAATTTCAAATCACTCATTACATTTGAACATCTCATTTTTTAAATCACCCAAACAGTGCATATTATAGGCATATTTAAAGACTTCTTTGTCATACAAACCAACTGCACAATCTAGAACCAAAGGTAATTTAGTAGGTGGGTAGCTTTTAATAGGAACCAGGTGGTTCATTTTGTATAAGCATTACATTTGCCCAGTGTTTTTATAAGTTTTTTTCTATTCATAATGTTTCCTTTCCAAAATGAAAAAAAAATTACTTTAGACGTATCTTCATACTCCATGCTACAGACACACCATTGTACCTATTCCTTATATTTGGATGCTTTAGTGTAAAAGTAAACCATGCTATAAATTACTGAATTACACTGGTCTGATTCTAATGTGTATTGGACAACTTACATCCTGGTATTACAGTAGATCTATTCAAAAACTCCACTAGCATTCCAGTTTGATGTTGCTACTTTATTCCTTTTTGCAGCCCAGCAATATTCATTCAAGATTCAAAAACTTGGAACTCTATAACAAAATATGTTTGAATTATTACTCTGTCACTGTCCTAAGCAAAGTGTTACAATCACCCCTGAAAAATACTGAGCTCCATTATATGACAGCAATATCTCAGAGTTTACTTGCTCCACTTTGATGACTGTGGTTGGCCTGAGGGCTGGGGTGGCTAATGGTAAAATTAACGTCTTCCATTCTGGAGACCAGAGTTCAAATCCAGGCTCATACACCATCTCTCAGCCACCACTCACCCGTCTGTCAATGGGGCCATGCACAGTCTCAGACTAAACTGAAGCAGAAAGAAAGACATAGTAGCTGCTGAGCCCTGGTGGTACAGTAGTAGTGTGTGGGACTGCAACCCATAGGGTTGATGGTTCAAATCCAGAAGTAGCTCTCCAGGAGCAAAAATGGGCCTACTACTCCAACCAGGGCAGTGATGGGGGAAAGAAAGAAAGACATGGTAATCTATTTCCAAACATATGGACGCGTACAGACAGATCTTGAACCGATTAAAGGGGTGGTACAAGTTTGGGCAGCATTCAATTTGACTGTGTATGGTAAGCACTAGGAAGATCTCCTCTTCATGCTACCTTTCAATTCAGGTGAAGTTCACGATATCTACTCATATCTAGTAAAAAAACAAAGCACAGTATCTACAACTATGTGGGCTCTGTGATGTGCAGCAAAGGCCACTTTCCATCCCAACCACATCAACTGCACCAGGGAGACAGTGCACCTACATGGACAGGGATGACACTGCTCTGCCTAACTCATGAAGAGGGGGTTTCAGAACACTCAGCATCATTAGAAATGGGTTAGTAGAACTATTGCCAGAAAGTCACTCACTTTTTTGGTTAGTCTGCTGTCATTGGTTAGTAGCATGTGGGTAGGTTCCCGCTCACAGGAACCCCGTGTACAAGAGAAGGTCCTGTCCTCAGCCCCGTGCCAGCCTCACCATCAGTGCTGTGCTTGAGCATACTGTTGCAGCCTGTGTCAATCCATGTAGTCCAATGGCTTCCTCTTTGTCCTTGCCTTACTATATTACTAAGCACAATGGCCTTTTCTCGGGGCTAGTCTCTCCTGATAACATTTTCAAAATATGTAAGATGAAATTTCACCATCCTTTCTTCTAAGGAATGTTCCAGCTGTATGACATCCAATACAGATTGGTTTATCCTTTTAGCAGTCCTTGGTATTTCCGATAGTCTTCTTCAACACTGCTGTTCAAGTGCAGCAGTACTTCTTCAGTTTTCCTTATTCAATGTCCAACTTTCACATGCGCGAGGTGATTAGAAATGCTATGGTTAGGTGCTCCTTTGCCCAGAAAGTAATATCCTTGCTCTTCAATTCTCTTTAGAAGTCTCGTGCAGCAGATTTGTCCAATGCAATGGACTGAGTCATTTCTTGACTGTTGCTTCCACGAACTTGTTGGCGGATCGGAGCAAGATAAAATCCTTGACAACTTCAATTTTTTACTTTGTTTACCATGATGTTGCCTATCAACCCAATTGCAAAGATTTTCATTTGCTTTACATTGAATTGCAATTCAAATAGGTGTTTCTAGATATTTATAGTCAGTAGCAGCTGGTTTTCCACATAGTTCCAGGAACAACCTTTGGAAAAACAATGCCAATATTTTCGAAAAGACTAATTTTGGGACATGTTTCCGATCAGCATCTGGCTTTTTTAAAGTTCCCAAAGGAAAGTATGTGCAAGGGAAGCCAGTGAAATAATTACATTTATTAATAGGTTTATTTCATGCATTTTTTTCACATCTGTATGCTACCCACACATTTTCCAATACCAAATGGTTTTGTTTTCTTTTAGTTTTCTGTTAGTACCTGACTTGAATAATGACAGCTAATAATGCTTCTCCTCTCCCTGTACACAAACGCACTCACTTCAGTGACTATTCAATCGGATTCAATTCCAGAATGACTACCTATGGTTTGTTGGGTGAGACATATTTTGGCAATTTATAAATTCCTATTTTGTAATGGACTTATTTTAAGATATTTTCACTTGTTATAATTTGAAATTGAGAAAGAATTAAGTAGACTAAACATGGGGTACCTTGAGGGAGAGAAGACAATGAAATAAAATAATACTAGTTATTTTTCTCCATTGAGGCAGTGGACAGTATGGCCATGCAATGGATTCCAAAATTTTTACTAGGGAGAGAATTGATCAAGTTCATTGGATTCTCGTTGAAGTCCGTTGTGCTGTATTTTTATTATCTTTTTCGTTCTGAGTTATCATTGAGTTTCAGAAAGTATAATAGGACTATAGATGATTTTAACTTGTATATATCTGAGTGGCAGACAGCACTTTGTACTATTTACTTCAATATATCAGTAGTCAAATCATGTGCAATGTTAATATGAATACAGTAAGGCTTCCCATGAGAAAAATATACCTTATTAAAGGATACATACATATTCATAAAATGTGTGGGAAAGTAGAGTTAAAATCAATCATATTTTTTCCATGAATTATTTGAAGCGTCCCAGTATGTAGACAACCAGAACACCAGGTAATGCAATATAATATGAGATAATGTGATATAATGCAGTATAGTAGAATTCAGTGCCCATAAAATATTTTGGAATTCTCAGATGAGTGTTAGGTTGTATGTAATGAGAAAGAGTACAGAGAAAATTCATGAAGTACATAAGCAGAATTTTGAGTGCTGATTAGAATTTCAGTATATAGAAATTATGAATAATATTATCTAGTTTTAAAAAGTAGCATTAAATACAATTTAGTATCATGGACCACCATCTGTTAGTGACCACACAACCTGTCTGTAATCCTAATGATGGGAGCTGTGCCATTGATATACTCACAGTGCAAAGGTTTCTGTGAAGTTTGCAGACTAAGACAAGTTGGAAATAAAGGTAGGTCATTTGGTTGTGAAAACAGCCAATAATACCTCTATCAATCACAGTGGGATATTGTCTGATATGTTGCTAGAAGATGAGCATTGTAAGTTAAAAAAGGCACTTCTCAGTAGTTCCAGCAATGGTCTCAAGTACACCAGATGCCATAAAGATAGTGTAAGACTCAGTAGCATTTCCTTCTGCTCTGTTATGTCTTCAATCATGAGCTGGAAGCAAGTCAATCACCTTTACAACAGAGCATCATGTAAACAGAAATAAAGAAGTAAATAACCTCTTTTTTTTCCCACTGTGACAGAATGACCATAAGAGTCAATTCAGTCAGGGCAGCAAACTTTGTTTTATTTTTTTTTGAAGAGTTTAAACAAACAAAAATATGGGTGGTTTACTAACCATTTGGATAAAAAACAGGTCAACCACTGCAGGGTTTGTGAGAATCCAAAAGATATATCTAAAGTAAAATGTATACTACAGGGTTACTAAGTCATAAAAATAATAAATATTATCATGAAATACATTTGTTTGGGTACTGTGGTAGTCCAGATAAACTAGAGAAACAGATTCATAGACACACATATGGATATAAGGGTAAGGTTTATATACAAGAGGAATGGAACATTGAGAAAACATCCCAACCCAGTCCAGTCCCAAGTCACAAGTCCAGTATTAGCCCATATGCCCAATACCAGTCCACAAATTCCCTTCCGACTCACGAAGTCACAAGTCAGTGGGTGCAGCATCCTGGTCCTGGCATGGGTCTCCCCATGGCTCCACTTCCAGGGCTCAGGGTTCATCAGCACCTATCCAGTGGTGGTAGAAGCAACTCAGCCCTGGCAGTGGTCTCCATGTGGCTACTCCAGCTTCGGAGATCTGGTTCCGTCAGGGTAAGGCCATGTGGCTTCTCCTCTGGCTCCTCCAGCTCCTCCGATGCTGCCATCTTGTCTTTTCCATAGTTCGTCATCTCGGAGACTGACTCCCAATAACCAAGTGATAACCTCTCATCTCCACAAGGGAAATATCATGAGATTTCCCACAAGTCTCAGGAGAAAGCCATGCCCACACAGAGGCCTCATTGACTACTCAATGGCTCTCTCCAGATTAACAGGCCAGGCTCCACGCCTACATCTCAATCATGAAATTGACAGAGATACATGACTTCCACAGGTACATTTACTGGCACTTCTGCAGATGGAAGTTTCGAGGTGAAATCTGTGAGAGAATTAATTATTTTGTATGGTGGCACAGATTAAAGCAAAGTTTTCGGGCCATCTGGAGGGGAAGGCTAGGAGAATGATTCAAGAAAAAGCTTGAAAGGAGTTCATGGACTTAGGTACAGCATGGACAAAGAGGGAAGTGGAGAAAGCACCAATTGAACAGCAGTAAAGCAGAGACTGAGAGAAATATAATGAGACATTTTGAAGTTGGTTTTTGAATGCTCGTGATGTGTGCCCCGTTTCCTGCCTGTCCTATATATAGTATATTCTAAAACAAATACACAGGAGCATTAAGATGTCTATCCACAGTGGCAGAATTACTAGCAGGGTGCCTGGAAGCTACAGAAGATGACAGTCCAGTGATTCACATTGCTCCATGGAAGAGAGCCTTACCCTCATCCTTCAGGGAAAAGACACTGGGCAGTGTTGCGCACTTACTAAGAAGCCTTCGACCTTTTGTTTGCGTTGCCTGTTTACTATGATCAAATTTAGAAATGTACCTGGGACAGAAATGTAGGTTTTAGAAGGAGACAGGAGAGAAACAAATTATGAGATTATTGATATAATTTGGCTTGTTTAAATTGATAAACTCAAGGAGGTCAATGACAGTGGAAATGGAAATGAAGAGAGGGTTTTGACAGGTGTTGGAAAATAAAGTCAAAAGGAATTGGTACATCACTCATTCAATGGACATGGAAAAGTGGCATCAAGGATGGTTTGGGGAAATGAAAATACAACCTGATTTCCATGGTCTTATTGTTAATAGGGCATTATATTGTTATTCTAAAACTATTTTATAAAACTCACTTTTACTGAGTTAGGAAATGCATTTTCAGCCTGAGAGATAATAAATTAAAAATATAAAGCCAAAGGAGTTAAATAAGAACCACATTAAGGCAAACATGACTATAAATACCAGTATAAATGCATGACTTGCCTCATTTGTTTTTCTCATAAATGTATACATTCTTAGTTTTGTTCTCTGAAAATATTGGAGTATGGCAATCAGTAACCATAATGACTATTTGACAATTGCTTCTTGGGTTAGTATCATCTTTGCACCAATAGGAAATAGAATCTAACTTGAGGGAGTTTCCACAGACCCAAGATAGAACCGTTTTGCAGAACCAGAAAAATCCAGACCATAAGATAATCTCTAATACACATTTTTACCAACAAATCAATAGCATGAACATTTTTTAAAGGAGTGCTATTATGTAACAAAGAGACTTTTAAAGGAACATAGTAACTAGATGCAATATGTAGGTCTTGTTTGAATCTAATTACAGTAATTCACATATTCAAGCACATTATTTAAATATTGGATGAAATGAAGACATTCCTCTTAATTTGGGGGGGGTTGTATAATTGTGCAGTAGGAAGGGGGGAACAAAAGAAAAGGACAACAGTCCTTAATGTTTTAAGATACATTCTGAGTTTTTATTTGTCTTTTGGTGAAATGACACACTATCTAGAGTTTGATAGTGAATGAAGTGAATGAACATGATAGTGAATGAAGTGCAGCAAAATGTGTATGGAGGTAAATGGAGGATAGAAAGTAAAGACAAAATAAATTCGTAAAGCTGAAAATTATTGACGTTGGGTGATATGTTGATTAAATTGACTGAATTGTTTCCTCTGGATTTGTACGTGCCTAGAAAATTTCACAAAAGCATGCTCAAATCAAATTCTCTTGAATCCTTAGCTATATGAGAGGCAGTTCAAGAGCTGCATATCTGTTCTCCCTGCTTCATGAAAGGAAAATGTTGTCTTTAGGTTGTTTTTGGTGCATGATGACCCTGTGTCCAACCTTTTGGTTAGGAGCTGAGCATGTTAAGCTGTGTCACAGGGGCTCCCATAAACTTATATAGAGCCTTCTATTCTTATTCATCTGACCTACACAGGAGAGTCACAGCTGAACTTGGTTTAAGCTATCCTCATTCCAAGCTTTGCTCACACTGGTCCTTTTTCAATCTTGTCTTTTCCCCATAACAGTCTTTATAAAACCTCCTTTAAAGTACAACCTGAACCCCATGCACCGATGAAGTGCCCAGATTGCCACAAAGGAATGTGACTCTCCAGAGCCCTGTGTTCACAGTGTTTAAAGGGATTGTGTGTTCACCCAAAGAGTGATGATCCCAGTCCTCCAGTGCTGCTCTATGGGAGGGAGACCTGAAAGTCTGTGTTTGTAAAGATTTACAGCCTTGTAAAAGTAGCAGGGTAATTCTACACTGTTCTATATGATCTCTATGAATTGGCCTTGGTCTGAAGGAAATGATACAATTTAGGTTGCATCCATGTCTCTGAATGCTGGCTTTGACAGAACTTCCAATAAGTGAGTTTTTTCCCCTATTGAATTCTATTCAGCCTAGAGTTTACAATTTCCAATATATGATTTAAATAAATGAAAGCAGAGTTATAGCATCTTAGAAAAAAGGGCATTACTTTCCCAATCAGCTTTTAGTGGAATCATTATGTATAAAGGGGGATAAAAACTAATTTTAGATAAGAAGGAAGAAAAAATATCATACATCTACAATAAGTGAAGACTCTGAAAAGAGACTAACCACATTTCATCCCAGTGATGGGGAGATAGTTATCATGATTTCCAATACTGTCAAAGTTTCTAATGATTAAAAATATCACCAGGAGCTTAAAGTCAGTCCCTTGGCTGTAAACCAGTTCTACCATGTTGGGCTTGACAAAGAGATTGAGTAGACTCTTTGAAAGACTATTCAAAGACCAAGCAATAGCAAGCCAGCAAAACAAGCCTTTCCCACAGGACATCTGTCTGCTGAGCAAGACATTTCAATACCCTGCCTTTCTAGGCTACTTAGATAGGCAACAGGAACAGACCCCCTCCCTCAAGCCACTTGGCCACCTTCACCATGTGATAAGAACCATCTCCATCCCTCCTGACCTGATATACCCAGAGGTACACTCTCACAAGATAATTATGGTAACTCAAATCACTAGAACAGCTCGCACAATCATACCAGACACCAAATCATCCCCTTGTGTGAATCGCAACCCCTCTCTGTCATCCTTCAAGACCATAAGACAAAAAAAACACCATTCCACCCCCAAACCATCCCTATATAATACCCAGGGTCTGCAAGGGACCCTAGTGGATTCACTATACTTCTCCTTTAACCCAACCAAGGTAACTTCTAGAACCCGTTCCCTTCATGTCAGCAATACACATCCCCTCTAAACTAACCAAGTAAAATTGCAGTTTTGTAAGGAGAGAGCTTGCCCCCAGAATACAGAGATACAATTCAAACTCATGGCATAGCTGGCACTGGATAGTTGTTACACCTATTCATATAGCTTCTCAGAAAGAACCCACAGGGCTCCTCTCCCCACCACAGGAATTGGGACTCTTCAGGGTAATTTGGTAACATCCCCCACCCCTGACAAGCTAGCCAGTAAACACAGGATCCCACTGACCCTACACAGATCACCATATGGTCATAAGCCCTTCCTCTCTAGGGTACCCACCACAATAGTTTATATATACCATATGTAAGGAGAGGAGAATTTAGAGTTGTTATAAACACAAATAATTAAAAGCCTGAATTCTGCCTCCACAATTAACAGTGCTGATAAGGGGTTTTAGTATTTTTAATACATCCATCATGTTCCCCAACCAGAACCTGCTTCCTATACCTCATCTATCTATTCTCCATTAATTTACTAACTAAACATGGATCCCCCATCACCCTTTTCACTCAGGTCCCCTGAGTCGCTGCCTCCCCCACTGTGGCCCCTGAATGCTATTTGATCTGAGAGTGTTTTGTATGCCCCGTGCCACACTGGCTTCTTGGCACAGGCCTGGCCCTGCTGCTAGTGATTGTCTGATCTGTACCCAGGTCCCCTGAGTATCTCCCTCCCCACTCCACATTGCATGGACCTGTGAGTGCCAACCAGCCCTGCAAACTAGCAGTCTGCCCAGCACTATATCCGCTGCCCATAACCGCCCTGCCCATGTTATCAGAGAGGGACACCATAGCTACCCTCCAAATAGATAATCCCGGCTTTTTATGGAGAAAGTAAACCCCAATCAGATAGAGACACAGCATGAAGTTGGAACGCGCTTGGCTACAGTATAGTATAGAATATAGTAGTTTTTAGAATGATTCTTGTTAGCCTCTAAGAGAAAACAGGGCTCCTGCACTTCTGGGAAAATGGTGTCATGCTCTACCAAAATGGCATGCAGAATATAACCTACATCAGTAAGCACCCAAAGAAAGCAAGATAAATTAAATGCAATATCTGAGGCGGATCTGAAGCAGACTTTGAACCACCACAGTAAGAAATCTTCAAGATGTCACTTAGAGTCCTACGGGGTATGAGGGAACCAAAACAGAAAAAGGATGAAATAAGAGAGAGGATGGAATCCATGGACTAAAGGGAAATGCAGTATTTAAGGGACAAAGCAACAGAATCAAAGTATATGGTAAGAGACCTCACCAAGAGGCTGAAGAAATGTAAAACATGTAACAAAAGAAAATAAATCATAAAAATCAGAGTAAAGATAAATGAATGGCAAAACACCAGAGAAAATCAGTGCAGTAAAAGGTTAGTTCTTCAAAAGGAAGGGCAGAATTGACAAGTCATTGGCAAATCTAAGATAAGAGAGGAAGGAGCAGGTATCAATATCCAGGATGAGAAATGAAACAGGCAAAATTACAATAGACCCTAATGAAATTAAAAGGCTAATTACACAGCACTCTGAAGGCCTGTACAGCAATGAATTCAACAACTTGGAAGACATGGAAAATACTTCGAAAAAACCCTCCTCAGATTATCTCATTTAGACATGCACAAGCCCATAGCAAAAGAAGAAATAGATAAGGATATCCAGGGACTGCCAACTAAAAAAGTCCCAGCGCAGATGACTTCACAAAAGAATTCTACCAAGAATTCAGGGAAGAGCTGACACCAATTCTACACAAGGTCTTCCAGAGCATAGAAAAGGACAGTAAACTCCCACACACATGCTATGAAGCTGGTGTAACACTGATCAAAAACCAGGCAAGGATCCCACAAGAATAGAGGACTACAGGACTATATCTCTACTGAACATTCCTACAAAAATCCTTAACAAAATTTTGGTCAATAGAATACAAAAGCTTATTAAATGAGTAATTCATCATGCCCAAGCAGGATTAATACGAGGAGTGCAGGGATGGTTCAACATCTGGAAATTCATCACTGACAAAAAAAAAAGAGAGAGAGACATGAATATGATATTATCAATAGACACAGAAAAAGTACTTGACAACATTCAATACCCTTTTTAATTAACTCTCCCAAGAAGATAGGGTTGGAAGGAAATTACCTCAATGTAATAAAAGCTATATATGAAAAGCCAACAGATAGTGTTACAATAAATGGAGATGAAAACATTCCCACTGAAAAAGAGGACTAGACAAAAATGCTCATTGTCCCCACTTCTATTCATCATTATGCTGGAGATCCTCATTAATAAGGCAAAAGAAGGACATCAAAGATATTTGTCAGGGGAAAAATAAGTGAAGCTATTGTTATTTCAGATTATATGATTCTATATATTGAGAGTCTCAAAGTTTCCAAAATAGGACTGGAAGCAATTGAGGAATATGGTAGAATGGCAGGAAATAAGGTCAACAAGCAGAAGTCCATCATATTGCTATATCCAACTGTTGGAATTATAAGAAAAGAAATCAATACGGAGCTGAGCCTCGGTGGCGTAGTGGTTGTGCGCGGGACTGCAGCCCACTGGGATGGAGGTTCAATTCCAGCTCCACAGGGGCAAAGGCTGGGCCTCCTACTCCCACCACCGGGCAGTGATGCCTAAAAAAAAAAAAAAAATTAAATTAAAATAAAAAAAGAAAGGATCTCTTTAAAAAAAATCAGTATGGTAGTGCCCTTCACAATAGTCAAGTATAAATTGAGATATCTAGAGATATATATAACCAATGCCCAAAAGATCTGCACAAGGAAGACTATAGAATATTATTACAAGAAATCCAATGGGGGCTTCACAAATGGAAGAATATCCCCTGTTCATGAATTGTTAGACTCAATATTGTAAAATTGTCAATCCTTCCCAAGTTACTATAAAAGTTCAATGCAATACCAATACAAATACCAGCATCTTTTTTCAACGAAATGACAAAACTGCCTACCGACTTCATATGGAAGAAGCCCAAAATTGGTAAAGAAGCCCTAAATTGGCAGAGAACTCCTCAAGAAGAATAAAATGGGAGGGCTTGCATTACTTGACTTTAGAGCTTACTATTGCAGCCATGATTTTCAAAACAGCATGGTACTGGTATAATGGCAGATACATGGCCAATGGATAGGAAAAGAAAATCCAGAAATGAAATCAGCAGCATATAGAAAACTGATGTTTGATAAGAGTACCCAAAATATCAATTGGGCAGTGGATGCCCTTTTTTAACAAATGGTGCTGGAAATCCTGGATATATATCTGTAGAAAATTCAACCAAGACTATTAACTTACTCAATACAGAAGAACAGATTCAAGATGGATTGTGGATCTCAAGGTAAAAACCCCATACTATCAGGATCATCCATGAGAAAATAGGGACAAAGCTAAGAACCCTAGTACATGGAATACATGTGCTTTCAGAATTAAGAAATGATACACACTCAGAGTCAGATAATGAAAGGGTCAAGCAAAAGATAAAATCTTTGGGTATATAAAAAGAATTCATCAAAAGGGTAATTAGCAAGCTCACAGACTAATATTAAAGATATTAAACAATGACATTCAAGACAAAGGGCTTATCACTAAAATTTTCACCATCCTGCAAGGTTACAGTAAGTAAAATGGAATAGCCCACTGAACAGTTGGGCAAAAACCTTGAACAGACGTTTCACAAGGGAGGAAAACTGAACGGCCAATAAGCACATGAGATAATGTTCTTGATTATTAGCTATAAATTTTCAAATCAAAATAGCCAGGAGATACCATCTAACACCCCAAAATATACCCCAGTTAAAAAAATCAAGGAAGCCACAAATGTTGGACAGGGTGTGGTGTTACAAGAGCTCACAACCACCTCTGATGGGCCTGTAGATATGAACAACCACTGTGGAAAGTGGTTTGGCAATACCTAAAACAGATGGAAATCAAGTTACCTGATGACCCAGCAAATCTGCTGGGTATATACCCAGAAGAAATAAGAAACAGACTATGACCAGACAGCTGCACTCCAATGTTCATCGCAGCACTCCAATTTACAATCACAAAGAAATAGAAACAGCCTAACTTTTCATCAATAGATGAATGGATTATAAAATTCTAGTGTATAAAATAGTCTGCATCCTAAAAATTAGTGAGGAGAAGATTAAGTAGCTTGTCTCATGGAAAGAGTTGGAGGATTATTATGCTCGGTGGATTTAGCCAAGCACAAAATGACAAGTACAACATGCATCCAGTTGGGTAAATTCAAGCAGCATAACAGGCATAGGGGAAAAATGTACATATTGCAAAGTTCCTGGACTGATGACCAGTACTCTGGCATGAGTTAGACTGAACATAGTGATATATATGCCATCAAATGAAAACAAAACAAATAATAATAATAAAGATGTAGATAGCATCTGTGCTGAAAGCCATAATTCCTCCCCATTCATATGCCCACAGAGGGAGAAAATAACAGAAAAAAATGGGGAACTAGGGCACTAATCCACTCCAGGGAGGGTTTGCTCCCTGGAATATCTCCACAGGAATGGGGGAATTAGAGTAGACTTCATCTGGGGCATCAATACTTGAGGCTGATATTCACTCTTGGAGCAGCTTGAACCCAGAGACTGCAGGGTCGGCCCCAGCACAAGACTTGGGACCTCTCTGGACTGCAGTGCTATAGAGGATGGCTGAGAAGATGCCATCTTATGCACACACATGGGGGCAAACCCAGAGGAGGTTGAAACAGACCAGCATTGGGAACTAAGCTCCCAAGGAATTCGGATTGTAGATTTCTGACTCTGGGGCAGCACTTGGCACCTCACCTGACCCTGTTGGGGTTACTTATAATGGTGCCACGCTGAAAGTCTACAGTTGTGAGGGAGTTTGAGGAGTGGGAAGTAGACTGCTCCATCCCTGCCTACTGGAAGGACAATGGTGCCTTGTAGGATTTGTGCCTTTTGGGCATGAACTCTGAGGACTGAAAGGGTATAAGTACTGTTAGGTAAGCAGGCCCTGGGATACAGAACCCTGAAAGAAAAGGGGATTGGGCTGAAGGGTCATAACAGGTTCTGTATGATATTTCATTGACATTCACCTTTTCTGAGTCAGGATTCCAGTTAAACTTGGAACTAATTATATGGTCTTAAAAAAAAAACTTTTGTGTTCCTATCTATAGAAGACCGAAATGGGAATGATGGATGCTGGGGGGGAGGGGGGAAATTTAAGGTGGGGGAGGTGAGTACTTCTGAACCAATAATGACAGAAACGGGTTTAGCAAGTGCTATAAAATTGACAGTGAGAAGGGTGTGTTGTGTTTGACAAATTGAAAAAATATCTGAGATGAATTACTGAGAGGTGAATGATGGATAAGCATGATGGTGGGACAGGAAGAAAGAAAAAAGGAAATAAGGTAGTAAAAATTATATATAGGCATCAATGTAGTTATGTAATTAAATAAAGGTGTATTTGTTTATACATGGACAATATGTAAATAAGGAGGCAGATGGACGTTGGGCCCTTTACTAAAATTCTACCTAAGAATGGTTTGTACTAATTATATGGCACTGAATGATAGTGTCTTTCTCAAAGTGATTGCTAAAGACAAAAAGAGTAAATAAACAAATGTGGTGAAGAAAGTGGTTGGTGCTCAACTGTTAAAAGATATAGCATCTGTGGTTTTTAAAGGACTATTGTTAAACCAGCAGCCATCTAGCAGAGAAGCAGCAAAGTCCATGTGGGAAGAAGCACACCAGCCTGTGTGATCATAAGGTTTCAGTGGGAAGAATTATCAGAAGTTCAAAAACAAGCAACCCAGTCGATGTGAAGGCGCATAGATGTGGTTGAGACCTCAAACCCACCTGTAAGATAATTTGACAGTGTCCCTCAGAAGGGCCACACAGAAGGGATGATTAATCCAGGGTGTGGTAGAACACCGATGAAACACAGAACTCTCCTCTGGTTCTTTAATATTTTCTTCACTTACTATTAAGGCTTTTGCTTACCTTATTAATATTGTTAGAGCTACATACTTTTATTTGTATAATGAAGACTTCTTCAATACAGGAATGCCAGGATGATAATCCTACAGTAACAGCAACAGGAGTAATGATTTCCCGAAATATAGGAAGAGTGGAGGGCAGGAAGGAACTGATAGTAATGATGACTATCTAACTGCATTTGAGGAGAGGAAATAACAGAATTGTAGCTGGATGCAAATATTGGATGGGGTAAGATATATGTGTGTGTTATAACGTATAACAATAAAGTACTCCTGGGGGGAAAAGTGGGGGAGGGAGAGGACAAAGGGGAGCTGATATGAAAGCGTTCAAGAAGAAAGAAAATGTTTGGAAGCTGATTATAGTCGCAATTGTCCAATTATACTTGATTCATTTGAATTACGGAATGTTATGACATCTTTAAAAGGTCCCAATACAATGACTAAAAAACGTATGCTATGCAATCATAAAAACCTTCATCAAACAAATAAATTAATAATATTAATTCTGGCCAAGAAAAGAATGACTAGTGATAAAGAGTGTTCCAAAACAATTTTGAAATACAAAATGAAACACTAGGTGCATTAAGGCTGATAATGACAATGGAAAAAATCTATGCATATAAATGTTCAGCATTTGAGAATTCTGTATAAGGCCATTGTTGGAAAATGCATTTATGCTGGATGGTCTTTGCACTTGAGATACACAGAAGAACCAGACCTATTTTTTTTTATATAGAACCAGACCTTACAATACTACCTGGCTCCATGGCTCTATCACTTTTATGGCTCTAATTCTGACAAGAATGAGCTGGACACTGTGTGGATGAATAACAGAAACACTGAAATTGCAAAGGCTCAAATTCTGTAGAGGTAATTTAGACCAAACCCTTCTTACAAATGGCAAAATGGGGCGGCAATGAAGAGATACTGCCTTCTCAGAAAGGGAATTATCTAGTAGCCCAAAACCAGTCCTGGGCTCCACTTATTGTGGCTCTGGTTCAAGTACTTTTCTACTATCATACGCCTTTTTTTCCAAATTCTTAACATAGAGTAGTGCAGGGGTCCTCAAACTACGGCCCACAGGCCACATGCGGCCCACCTAGGACATTTGTCTGGCCCGTCGGGTGTTTTTGCCACCACTACTGTCCTGCTTAGCAGCTGACTCATCTCAGGTCAACAGTGAATTTTTTCAGTTTTTTTTTTTAATGTACTCTGGCCCTTCAGCTGTCGGAGGGACAGTGAACTGGCTCCCTGTTTTAAAAGATTGAAGACCCCTGGACTAGTGAATGCTTCCAGTGCTTCATCAGCTTCTTGAAAGATTTCAATGTGTATTTAATCAATTCCTGAATTATTTTTGGATAATGTTTTCAGTCCAGCTTGGAATTCTTCCATCAGTTCTTCCATCTTGATTATATGCTCCCTCTTGAAATGGTTGAATGTCAGCTACTTCTTTTTGATACAGTGGCTGTATAATTCACTGTAAAGAAAATCAAAACCCTCGCACCTGGACCAATAGGCAATATCAAGAAAAGTTTGAAGTTGTCAGAGCTTTAATCTGGCTTAGATACACAATCAATGTCCATGGAAGTAACAGGCAGGAGATCAAGCAATGCATTGTACTGGGTGAATTTGGCCCACAAGGCTTCTTTAAAGTGTTGAAAAGCAGGAGTGCTACTTTGAGGACTAAGATGCTCCTAACCCAAGCCACAGTATTTTCACTAGATTCATATGCACATAAAAGTTGGGACTTGATTAAGGAAGCCTAAAGAATAGATGCTTTTCCATGATGGTTCTGACTGAGAATTATGAACATAGTATAGACTGCCAAAAGAACAAACAAATCTGTCTTGCACTATGTAAAAACAGATTGCCCCTTAGAAGCAAGGATGCTGTGACTTCTTCTCATGTACTTAGGGCATGTTATCATGAGTAGAGAGTCCTGGGAAAGGACATCAAGTTTGATAAAGTAGAGGGGCAGTGAAAAAGAGGAAGGCCCTCAACAAGATGGACTGAGAAAGTGCCTGCAACAACAGGCTCAATCACAAGAACAATTATGAGACAGTGCAAGGCCAGACAGTGTCTTTCCATTGTGCCTACAGTTGCTATAAGTTGGGACAACTGGACATCACTCAATCACAAGAACATCAGCAACTGTTATTTGCTTACTTATTCAGTCATTAAGTACATCACTTATTAATTAAATGACTAATCTCATTTTTATGTACAAAGATTTCTTAAAAATGTATATATGTCACGGTCTTCTTGAGTGCTGAAAACATAAAGATCTGTGACCTTCACCTATTTAAAGTAATTGATTCAAAATTTGGTGGTTTAAACCCTCTTGCCTCTCCATGGAGGAAAAAGATGGC
>PVJH01028084.1:0-27792 GCA_004026705.1 Nesogale talazaci
GGATGTTGGCCCCTTCCCCAGCCTGTTCTCTGCCATGCCCACTTCTAGAGAGGGAGCCCATCTGACTCTAGCTGCTTCCAGCTCTGTAGCTCTCTCTTTTCTTGCATCCTTCCATGCATCCACGCTGTCCTACAGGGTGTTTTGTGGTAGGAACTGCTTGCCCACTCGGGTTTCTGTGAAGACTAGACCAGTACTCTACTCCCCCCCCCTTTTGTTTTTCTAACTCCAGGTGTTTGCACATTACATGATAATACCGTACGTAGTTTTCTCAAGCAAATTACCCTTTGTTATCTTCTGTTCAACTCTTATTGGATCACCACTTTCTTTTGCTTTAGCTTCTCTATGTTCTAGAGCAAGTTTCTGAGTCTCTTCTGGAATCCATCTTGTTCTCTTCTTTCCAAGAAACTCAGAATCTGCATTCCAAGGTCCTCAGACTCCAGGGAAAGGCTGCCTTTCTCTGGCGGCTTTTGTGGAAGGTCCTTGTCTCTTTGGCTTCTCTCTCCTCGGAGGTCTCCATATGGCTTGGCATCTATCTTCCTCCATCTCTGTTTGCTGAATCTGCTTATTTTCTGTTTTGTAAGAGATTGAGCCCACACTCACCCTTACATTAACCCCATCTCGTTGACATAACAAAGACAACCCATTCGCAAATGGGTCTGTAGCCATAGGTGTGGGGAACAGAGAGATTTCTCCCAAGTCCTCTCCCCAAATATATGCCTCACTTATGCTGCTCACTACAGGAGCCATATGACTATACATTTGGAGGTCAACTGAAGCAGGTCAGGACCTCTTTTCCCTAAGGGTTATCAGTCATCTAGAGCAATCAGGCTGTATAGCCTGTCCTACCCTAAAGCAGCTCCACTCCCTTCTGATAAGGATAGTAGTAAACTATTTTCTTATAGGAGAGACACGGAGGTCAAGCTCACCCCAGGATGATCAAAGTTAGGCTGCCATGTTGGGACTAGGGTCCGCCTTTCTTGTCACATGTTTACTCCTAGTCCCTTCCCTTGGTATTACGTGTACACCCCAGCTCATCCCTTTTCTGTGACATGTGTCTTTACCTGTAATTAGGGGCCTTGCATATCCCCAAAAGATAGATAAGGCTGGTCAGAATAAAGGACTCTCTCTCAGTCGCTTCTCCTGTCCCTCTCCTCCCTGCCCCTTCCTCCTGTCCCTCTCTTCCCTGCCCCTTCCCCATGTTCTCTCCTCCCCCCTTACTCTCTCTCACTCCATGCAGACCGCCAGGCAGGGCTGAGGTGAGCATGCCTCCATGATATGTGTCTGACTCTATTATTTCTCTCTGTCTCATGCGTTCTATGACTTTAACTATAATAATTAAGTAATTATCGCCGTGCCATTGCGCCTACTAAACCCCTGATGTCAAATGTCGGAGACTGGTTCCTCTGACACATAGACAGAGCCAGGATTTATAATACATGTGGAGGTGGAGATGGGGCACGATTCTATCTATACTAGAAAATCAGTCTGTGGCGATTAGAAAAGGAAACTGGCTTTTTGGCTTCATGGACGAGAAAGCCCCTCCCATTTCTGTCAAGTCAACTGTGACTCATTGGACAGAACTTCTCTGGAGGATTTCTGAAGCCATCGATCTTTACAGATGCAGTCTGCCACAGTTTTCTCTGTTGAGCAGTTGGTGGGTTCAAACTACTGATGTGTCATTAGGAGTTGAGTGCTTTAACACCATTAGGGCTCTTTGAGGAAATAATAAATTGGTAGAAAAGGCTTTTGCTTAAAAAGAAGTGGACGGATGAGAAGAAAAGGAAGGGCAGAGGAGACCTTGTCAGCTGCTCTTTAAGAAGAACACTATTATCACTTGGGTGGCCATCACTTGGCAGAGGCAGGGCAGCCTGGTCCATCCCTCTTTCTCCTCCCATGAGCACCAGGCTTCAGAGCTCCTCCTCACCAGTGTCAGCACACCCCAGGAGCTCTTCCTGCCCATCGTTCTTGATTCACAGAAGTAGACCACCAGTCTGGATGCTCTGCGGCTCAGCTTCATAGCCACACAGAAGCCTCCACAAGCAGATGGGGAATGGCTGTGTCTGAGATGCATGGGGTAGGAATTAAACCCAGGACTCATGAACAGAGAGCAAGAATTCAGCCACTAAACTTCCACTGCCTCCATCTTTCCTATCTAGTGGTTTGCAAATTGGAATGTACATCAGACTCTCCTAGACAGTTTGTTAAAAACCCGGTTTAGCTGAGCCCCGATGGCGTAGTGGTTGTGCACGGGACTGGGGCCCACTGGGATGGAGGTTCAATTCCCGCTCACAGGAGCAAAGGCTGGGTCTCCTAGTCCCACCACCAGGGTAGTGATACCTTAAAATAAAAACAACAACAACAACAACAAAACCCGGTTTACTGGTTTCCAACCCATGAGTTTTTAATACAGAGACTACTGCTGCCGCTAGTGGTGGTGGTGGTGGTTTTCTGATGCTTTAAAGTTACTTCTGCCAAAAGACTTTGCTCCATCCATTTCTTGTTCATCCAGATGAAGTCTATAAGACCTATTGTGTCAGTCATGTGCTTATGTTAATTTTATGACTGAAATGTAGGGGTGGTGTCTAGTCTCTTAATCTGGAGATAGTCACTGAGTAGCCAATGAGGCCTCTATGTGGGTAGGGCTTTCACCTGAGACTTGTGGGAAATCTCGCGATATTTCCCTCGTGGAGATGAGAAGCTATCTTCCCCAGTTGTTGGGAGTTAGTCTGAGAGGCGATGAGTCACAGAAAAGACAAAATGGCAGCATCCGAGAAGCTGGAGGAGCTGGCGGAGAGACCACAAGGCTTTGCCCTGATGAAGCCAGACCTCTGAAGCTGGAGCAGCATGCAGTTGATGGACCCTGAGCCCTGGAAGCGAGGAGCCATGGGGAGGCCCCTGCCAGCTCCAGAATTCTGCACCCACTGACCTGTGACTTCGTGAGTTGGAAGGAGACTTTGTAGACTGATTTGGGGCATATGGGTTAATATCGGACTTATGACTTTGAACTGAACTGGGCTCAATGTCTTGTTTCTCTTGTATATAAACCTTTTCCTTATACCTATATGTGTGTCTATGAAATTTGTTCCTCTAGTCTTCCCAGACTCACACACCTATATTAGTCCATAAGTCCAATACTCATTCAAAAATCCTTCTTCAGACATATGAAGCACATGCAATCATGCAAAATAGAGGAAGATCACAGGACAGTGAGTGCAAAATCTTGTGGATCCAATGGTGGTGGACACATCTCTAAGGCTCTCACACATCTCAGGATGGCTTCATGTGGTTGTCAAGGAAAGTGGCAGTCAAGAGAATGTGTGGCCCACCTGCAGTGACAAAGAAAGGAAGTTCCCAGAAGCCTCATGTGGTGGTCATGTTAATTTCATGCTTATGTTAATTTCATGATTGAGATGTAGGAGTGGAGTATAGCCTGTCAATCTGGAGATAGCCATTCAGTAGCCAATGAGGCCTCTGTGTGGGTCTGGTTTTCTCCTGATACGTCTGGGAAATCTTGCAATATTCCTTTCATGGAGATGAGAAGCTTTCTCCCCAGTTGTTGGGAGTTAGTCTCAGAGATGATTAATCACAGATAAGACAAGGTGGCAGCGTCTGAGGAGCCAGAGGAGAAGCCACACGGCTTTGCCCTGATGGAGCCAGACCTCTGAAGCTGGAGAGGCCACATGGAAACCCCTGCCAGCGATGAGTTGCTTCTGCACCACTGGATGCTGTTGATGGATCCTAAGCCCTGGAAGCGAGGAGCCATGGGGAAACCCTTGCCAGCGCCGGGATTCTGCACCCACTGACCTGTGACTTCGTGAGTCGGAAGGAGACTTTATAGACTGGTATCAGGCATATGAGCTAATATCGGACTTATGACTTTGAACTAGACTGGGTTGGGATGCTTTCTCAGTGTTCCATTCCTTTGTATATAAAACCTTTCCTTATACCCATATGCAAGTATATGTATTTGTTTCTCTAGTTTAACCCCACTAACACACCTCATGAGAAGGCCACACCCGCAGGCAGGCATCATCAGGTGTGACCTGATTGATAGGCCTGATTGATTCAAGTTAGTATGAAATTATGTAACAACCACAGACCCCATGTGACAAAGCACAACTGCCCTGGAGTGTTTTCAGGTCTTTCTCTCAAGGAGTCCGTTGGTGCACCCAAACCCGTAACCTTTTGGCTAGCAGCCTTGCACATTTAACCATTAACCAAGATATAGTGAATGTTCAATAAACATTTGTAGTCTTGCTGGTCAATTCTTTCTTTCTTTTTTTTTTCCCCCGGGTGGTCAATTCTTTCTTTTGTCATTCCTTCCCTCCCTCTTTCCCGCCCCTCCTTTTCCCCTCCTTTCTTTCCTTTCGTCTTCCACTTCCTTCGTTCTGCTGCCTTCCAACATTTGTTCAGAGAAAGAAAACCAACCTTCGTCCAATCCCAGGTGGAAGTTGGAACTGTTGGACTCATGCCCTTCTCTCAACAAGCTAACAGTGCTAGCTGGCAAGAGGGGCATGAGGGTGCTTTGTTTTCAGATCTCGATATTAATTTTATATGCCAATTTGGCCAGGATAGGACCCCACTAAGAAGCCTTACTGACATAGCAGGTTATGTAAAGAACACACCGGTCGCACCTTAAGTGCTGTCTGTGCTCATAAAGATGAATAGTCTTGGAAACCCTAAGGAGTGATTCTCCTCTGTCCTACAGGGTTGCTCTGAGTTTGAAATATTTGATGAGAATGGACATGTTGTCTAGTTGGCCAAACACTGATGCAGACTTTCTAGAAAGTAGTTTTGTGTGATAAAATCAGTTGGCCGTAAGTAAAGCTTTCACATCGTGGGTGAGTTTCATATAGTCAATTGAAGGCTTTAAGGGCAAAAAGGGAGTTTCGCTAAGGTGTAACCCGATGGCCAAGCTCTTTCCTCTTCAACTCCTCCCACAACTCTGGTGTTTCTTTCTGACTTCTCCCAAGTGTTTTCTCTATTCCTAAAGCCTGTAAACCCCTTTGCCTTTCAGCTGTGCTAACTTAGTCATTGGTATGAAACCATTTCACATTGTTTCACCTCGTCAAATGTTCTGCTACCAAGTATGGCCATAATCTTTCTCTGTTCCAACCTCCTGGCCCCTTCCTATACAATCACAGTTTCTTTTCAAATGTACATTTCCTGACAGGAATGGAGGACGGAACAAGCAGGGTTAACACAGGCTTACTTAAGCCCATGTGAAAAGGTTCACTACAGCTGAATAAGTAAGTGCAAGTGAGCTCAGGTTGACCTTGCTTCCTGGGTAATTCTTCCCTGCCAAAGAAAAGGAGACTGTTTGCAGAGAGGTTTGTACATACCTTGACAAGATTAACTACCTCAAGAACCTTGTAGGGTGATATTCTGGGACAGCATGGTGAATTGGGTCGATTTCCTGCCCTTTGGGAATGACTCGCATGTGGCCAGGCACTTTTCAGGACCACTCATCCAGCTGGCATTTCTGTTTCATTGACCATGAACTTGACTAGTTGATTCCAACAATTGAGTTACACAGTTTGGGGGGAAGACATAATGCAAGGCTACAGCCTTCTAGTTCCAACAGTTTATTCTCAAACTTGTCTGAAGTAACATCATTTCACTATAAGCACGCAGAAGTATTTAACTCTTTCAGGATCGAATTATTTTTGTTTTGAATTTTTAGCTAAAATAATGTGTTGTCAGTAATGGAAGGCATTTGTAATGAAATGAAACATGTTTGGTTTGTAATCATGATTAGATACAATTAGTGGGACCCACATATGTCCCAAGAAGACTCTGGTGCTGGGGTGAAGGCTGTTTCTTCAGATTCATGTATGCAGTTATATGGGTCTTCACCATATGGCAACACACACGACAAGTGGGATATTGGTTTTTCACTAAATTCCAGAGGCAGAAAATGTAGGTGGGCACTATGTCCTACAAGTCACAAAAGGGTTAAAATCTACTTCGTGAAATAAAGTGAAAACTAATTCTGCAAATACACATAAACTCACTCCCTGCCCACTCAAGCCCATTCTGACTCCGCATGACCTTACAGGAAGGACAGAAGTGTCCCTGTGAGTGTCTGAGACAAACTCTTTACTCTTTACATTTCCTCTCTCCCCTGTGGAGAGGCTGGAGGTTTCAAATGGCTGAACTTTGTGGTTAGCAGCTCCGTGCTTAAGAACTACACCACCAGGCTGCTTCAAATAAGCTTAAGGGGGCAAACTCTAAACATAAACAACCACTGTAGAAGGTGGTATGCTGCTACGTCGGAGGATCGGGAATAGAAATTCCATCTGACCCAGCAGCCCCTTTTCTGGGTCTATACCCTCAAGAAGGGACAGTCACAGCTTGAACAGATAGATGCACACTCCCTTTCATCACGGCACTGTTCATACTAGTGAGAAGATGGAAACAGCCTAGATGGTTCTCGGGGGAAGACTGCTGTTTATAGGACCTACACGTAATGGAATATGGCACTCTGCATCATAATGAGTAACAATGAAACCTGAATCACCTCCTGCCATGAGTGGACCTGGAGAAGTGTATGCTGTGTGAACTTAGTCCTTCCACACAAAGGAATCTCAAAAGTGCAGTCATTGCATCAGGCCGTTGTTATAAACCAATCAAGGCTAAATTTTCACACCCAAAGAAACAGACTTTGATGGTGACAGGAGCTATAGAATTGGGGTTGGAGTTGATAGACAGGTGTGAAGTTGGGTGAAGGGGAAGAGAGTATCCCAGGAGAGGGAGAAGAAATATTGAAGTGGGATGGGGTGGGGCAAGCTACCTGGGGTTTCGTAAGTAGCTTAAATTTTTGAACACAAAATTCATGATCTGAAAAGAAAGCCTCCACCCAATTCACATTTAAAAGTTTAGTTTAAACATATATGTAGGTAACGTATATTTTTATTGTGTCACTTACATATGCTGAAGACCAGCTTTCAGAAATCTATTCCGGTAAGTTACAAAATGCCTTACCTCAGAGGTAGCCATTTGACTAGGTAATAAAAAAAAGTCCTCTCAGGGGCCTATTACTTTACAAAAATGAATTCAAGCCTGGGGATAGAGTTTAAGATTGTGTAGGCAGTTTACCAACAGCTGCAAAAAGCCTCATGAATCTTGAGCCAGAAGAAAGAACCATAAAAAGTATAGCAATGGAATCCACAGGATTAAGGAGCAGCCATGAGAAAACAGCACTCAGACTAATTCTGCTGTAGAAAATGCCTCAGGTGGTTGTTTGGCCTTCTTCAACTTACCTCCAATTTTTGTACATCTTTGTCATGTACCAGGGATGCACATGAAGCAATAAAGTCAAAGTAACTATGATAAGCCCAACCACAGAAAAAGGACCTTCTTTCTCGAAGCACAATTGAGGTGATAATTGATTGCCCCCAAGGGTTGGGAAAGCTTCTTGAAGAAATGTCAATGTCTACCATACGACAGGGGAAGAAGGAAGAGGAGAACCCCACGCGACTTCCAGTTTTCCATCTTGGCTATCAGGACATGTGGGGCAAAAGCTAACCAAGTCCTCAGGAGAGTAGACTTGGAAGGGAGATGGAGGTCCCATTTGAACACTTGATATTTGAGCTTGCAGAATCTCGTATGTAGAATTTCCTCAAGACTTTCGGAGAGTCTGACCCAAATCTAATGCTGTCAATGCTAGGCTGACGCATTGTGACCCAATAGGGCAGAGTGGACTGGCCCCATAGGATTGACGAAGCTGGATGCTTTATAGAAGGCAGCTGCCAAAGCTTTTTCCCACAGAGCAGTTGGATGTTTGAACCTACGACCATGTGGTTACAGCAGAAAGCTTACCCTCTGTGCCAGCAGGTCTCCTCGGAGGCTATGCCATCAATAACGACAGAGTTTATCTTTTCAAGTCCATTCTTTTTTTTTTAATTTCTAAATCTAAAGCACAGTCTACTTCACACTCTTTTGAAGATGTATTGCTATTCTTTTGTAGCTGAAGATCTTAAATTATTCTTGGCTGCAGGCAGATCGTGTATGAACTCAGAGGTCTTTGTCTTCTCTTCCAGTGCCCAGAGAATCCAGATAATTTCTGGTCACAGCTGCAGATCTGTGGTTGTAAGTGATCTCCTGGAAAACAGGCGTAAAGTTGCTGGAATTATGCTTTAAATTTTTTATTTTATTTCGTGACATAAAATATGTTAGCTTTGTTCTTGTAGCTAGACCTCAATCCCTGGCATTTCCCCAGCAATGCTGTATTATCAAAGTGCTTCATGCATTTTTAAACAAAATTATACCACTTCCCAGGGCCTTTCATTTGTTTTCCCATGGATCTCAACTTCTTAAAGATCAGTTACACTAGTTAAAAAAAAAAAAGTAGCTAACCATGGCTTCCTGTATTCTCCACATCTCATGTAGATTTTTCACATCTTCTTGAAATACATTTTTGGTAATCCTTCAATATTCTGTTTCTATGGTTAAAGTCATTTTATATTTTCAGCAAATAATTGTTTATTGGCATGTAATTGATTTTTTTCTTTTTCCTTGGAAAGAGCAGGAAACAAAAGTTTTGACCAGAAATGAAAGGGGGCAGGGAGGTGGGGGTGGGGGTGGGAGTGGGGGAGAGGGAACCAGGGGATTTTTTCTTATATATTACTGTTTAATAATTACAAATCCCCACAATCTTCCATTTTCTATTTAAAGATGTAAATTCTGTCTGTACTGTTTAAGAGATTCTTTTATAAAATGTCAGCAGCTGCAAATTATCCTTAAGTCAATTACCTTTTTTATCCTTAAGTCAATATTAGGACCACAAACCATATTTTAAATATAGAATTGATAAAATACAGAACTTGTGCATGTCAAAAATTCACACAAACAAAAGTCAAAAAAGGGAGGGGTGTTATTTGTGAAGTATCTGACTGAAATTATTAATTCTACCTATAAGATGCATCCTTCCAAATCAACAAGGAAAAAAAGACACCCCAATAGAAAAAATAAGTAAATAACATGAAAAATCAACTGACAAAGGAAATTTAAAGCAAAAATAGGTAAATAATGTGAAAAATCCATTGACACGGAAATGGGAGCCAAAACAGGAACCATGCGAAAAAGGTAGAAAACTCAAACATAATCCAAGAGAAGTCATTAGGTAATACAGATGTTAACAGGTTGTTAACAGAAAATTGGAGGTTGAGCCAACCAGCAATGTCTCAGAATAAAAGCCTTGCTATCTGCTTCTGAAAAAAATGATTCCATTGGGTTTGTGGAGCACAGTCCTACTCTGACATCCATGGGTCACTATGAACTATAATCAGTGCAACTGATTTGCTGCCATGGATTGAATTGCATCGCTTCCAGACATGTGTCAATCTGGCTGGGCCATGATGTCCCATGATTCGGTAGTTATCTACTGATGTAATCTACAGACTGTCGTCTAATTGGACCATCCTCATTCTGAGGTAGAGGGGTTAGGACGGGATGCAGCCCTCTCACTCAGATAACAACCCTCCTGTAAGAGAGACCTACCACCAGCAACTAAAAAGAGTCAGGAGCTGAGCTCATTTTTGGAACTGGGGTACCTGTGTTGGGAACTCCCTAGAAGCAGGAGACACACTGAGAGAAAGCTTTGTCCCAAAGCTGGCACTCTGAACGCAGACTTCTTGTTCCCTAAACTGCGTGAGAATAAGTTTCTGCTTGTTAAAATCATTTGCTCCCCGCCTCACTATCATGATCCAGATTCTAACTTACAAATCCGGCTAGATCAGAGGAGGTACAGATAAGAAAGGGAAACAGGGAATCCAGATTTAGAAATCAAAGAAGAAAGGTTAACTTCTTTCTCATTGTGCTAATCTGGGTTGACTGGAGACACAAATCCAGAGGCGCTCCCGTGTGGAGGAGAGAGCTTGATAGCATAGAGTAGTGGCATATTGAGAAAACATCCATCCCACCCCAGACCAGATCAAGCCCTAAGTCCAATATTAGCCCAAAGGTCTGACACTAGTCCATACATTCCTCTTTAGACTCACGCAGCATGTGCAAGTATGCCAAATGAAGGAAGATCACAGGCCGGTGGGTGAAAAGACTTAAGGATCCAACAGCGGTGGAAGCATTTCTAGGGCTCTGGCTGCTATAAGCGTGGCTACATGTGGCTTGTCAGCAAGAATGTGAAGCAGAGAGTGTATCCCCTCTCAAGGGAGGAAGAGAGACAGTTCCCAGAATTCCCATGAGAAGATCACTACATCTATTGCTGACCAAGATATTGGAAAATGGGTACGCTTAAACACTGTGTGGGGCAAGAACAGCAGAAGCAATCTTTCTACAGGGCCGTTGGACAGTATTAAAAATTTATGCATGTGTGCTCTTTAACTCTTTCACTCCATTTCTAAGAAAATATGCCAAGAACTCTGCAGAACCATAGTCAATGTTGTATTGTTGATGGTGGGGCAAAGAAGAATAAGTCATCTTTGCTTAATAGCAACAACAAAGGGTGGCTTCAGAAATTACTGGGGAAAATTCATAAGCCTTTCATTTTATTTTTTTCACAAACTTTTTGAAGCCTCCTAGTATAATATCTTTATAATAATATTACTCAGCCTATTACTATGTAGGGGTAAATGATTGATTCTTTTCCCCAAAACAGAAATAAAACAGTCTTCTTTTAAATGGCATAGAAAGTTGTATTAATACTTCACTTGAAATACTTTGGTGAACTTATAGATGACTGAGCCAGCACAAGATGGATGGAATCAAAGTTCAGTGCAATTGATTACCATAGAAGACAGAGTTAAAAAAAAAAGACAGAATTATTTGTCAGAGGTACATAACTGCTCATTTTAATGAAAGATAATTTTTGCTAAAGTAAATTTGAAAATTTTAATATGCAAGTATTTTAAAAATTAAGATTAGTTTCTCAAAGGCACTTTTTCCATAATGGACTTTTCATTTCAACCTGTGACTAAATTGATTAATGACTATTTCTAATTTATTGTGATTTTCTTTTTTTTTAAGAAAATTGTCTAAAATTTATTGTGGTTATGATTGCACAACTCTTTTTTTTAACTTAATCATTGTATTCGGTGCTCATACATCGCTTTTCATCATACATAGTTCAATACATAGTAACATATACTGTGCCAAGCACCCCCACTTGCCTGTCCTCATCGACCTCCCAACATCTGCCCCTCCACTTGGGCCCTTGATATAAGCCCTTTTTCCTTTCCCCCCTTCCATCCAGTCCTCATTATTCTGCAATCATTATTGTTTTGTCATATCTCACACTGCCCCACATTTCCCCCTGCCCACTCCTCCCTATGTCCGTCCTCCAGATAGGAGGCAGTTTGCAGGTCCCCATAGCTGGCTTCCTCTCTCCACTCCACCCTCCTTCCACCCATCTGGCAACTCCAGTCCCACCAATGACCCCGAGGGGTTTATCCGTCCCGAGTTCCCTGTGTTTCCAGCTCCCATCTCCGCCAGTGCACCTCGTCCAGTCCAGCTGGAACTGCAGGGCAGAGTTGGGACCGTGGTGCTTAGGGGGAGGAAACCTTCAGGAAATAGTGGGAAGTTTTATGCTTCATTGCTACCTCACTGCCCCTTGACTGACCCATCTTTCCCCATGACTCCCCTGTAAAGGGGTGTCCAATTGCCCACAAGTGGACTTTGGGTCCCCACCCTGCTCCCCCCCTCATTCTTATTGATTTAATCCTTGTTCTTTGATGTTTGATGTCTGCTCCTTTTGACCCCTCGTAGTCACACAGGTTGGTGCACTTCTTCTATGTGGGTTTAGCTGTTTCTGTGCTGGATGGCCACTTGTTCACCTTCTAGCCTTTAAGATCCCAGCTACTTTATCGTTTGGTGGCTGGGCACCATCCGTTTCCTCGGCTCTGTCTGCCTCTGCACCCTTTTGTCCTCAGTGATCATGACAGGATGGTGGGCACTTAACGATAAGTTTTTTCTTCTTTGATGCCTGGTAGCCTGGTTCTTTCCACTCCTCATAGTCACACAGGCTTCTTCTATGGTAGGCCTTGTTGCTCTGTTTCCTCATCCTCAAGTTTGAGGCCTCAGGCATTATGTCTTGATAGCCGGGTACCATGAGCCATCTTCACCCCTCTTTCTCCTGTCCCCACTTGTCCTCAGCGATCATCTCAGGAAAGTGCATAGACAGTAATATCGGTTTTTGCCTGTTTGATGCCTGAGGTCTGATCCCTTTGACTCCTCTCAGCCACACTGGCTGGTGTGCTTCTTCCGTGTGGACTTGGATACTTCTCGGCTAGTTGGCTGTTTATCTTCAGGCTTTGAGACCCCAGACTGTCTATCTTTTGATATCTGGGTGCCATCTATTTTCTTCACCACATTTGCTTATGCACCTATTTGACGTCAGTGATCATATTGGGCTGGTGAGCATCACGGTCAGATTCATAGAACAAAATGTTCTTGCACTGAAGGAGTGACTGGGTGGAAGCCCAAGGTTCAGCTGCTGAGTACTAAGCCTATAATTATATGTTCCTGAATTTATTCCCACCTTTTCATAGATAATTATTTTTACATACATAGATGCCTGTGTTTAGACCTCTACACATGCTCTTTGCCTTCTCGTTCCTTCCTCTATTTCCTTCTGCCTTCTTCCTGTCCCTCTTTTGTGGTCAGTCTCCATTTGAGTTTCCTAACTTCCTCTCTGTTATATCACACTTACTTTGGCCCTATTAGGCTCCCCCACACTCCTCCCCACCAATTGAAGACCACTGGTTGTTCCCCCATCCCTGAGTCTGTCCATTCCTCCTCCCCCCATGGTTGTTAGGGACCCTCGGTCCAGTTGTTCTCGCCTCCGGACTGTCCAGCCAGGAGTGCTCCCTTCTTGATTTGGTCCATTTTGGGGACTTAGAACACCTTGCTTCTCTGCTGTGTGTCTCCCAAAATGTCCTTTGTCACTGTCTGTAGGAAGCCCCCTGTGACTTAGGTCCCCACAGGAGCATAGACCTCTGAGCATCATGGGCAGGAATCGGGACAGCATGGGGACCGGACCGCCTCGTCTTCTCTGCCTCCATTTCCACCTGTCTCCGTGTGGGTGTGGCATGCCGCTCACTCTCCGCCACCTTTTCTCTGCCACACCCACTTCCATTGAGGGAGTCAGTCTGACTCTGGTTATCACCAGCCGTATAGTTCTTTCTTTTCATATCTCCTTCCACCGTCGTCCTCACAGTTGGGTGTATTATCATTTTCTTGTGACTTTAGTCTATGTGGTAGTTGTTAAGTCCAATTGTGTGGATTCCGACTCATAGCAACCCTCTGTCCAATAGAATGAGACCTTACCTACATGCTCCTCACAGTCCCTGCGATGCTTACATCCACTGTTGCATCCACTGGAATCTGGGAACGGAATGGGAGGAAGGTAGGGGGAAGGTAGGGAGAGGTGGGGGGAAAGAGGGAACTGATAATGATGGACACATAACCACCACCACCTGTAGTTCTGTGAACAACAGAAACCATGGGAGGGATGTATGGATTGTTATAAGAGCTGTAAGAACCCCCAGTAAAATGATCTTTTAACTTAAAAAAAAAAAAAAGAAAGAAACAGACTGAAGCAATGCACTATATCATTTGATTTCTTGACTGTTGCGTCTCTGGGGATTGATTATGGACACTAGTAAACCTGAATAATAACGTCACTCTTTTCTCTGTTTATTAACTGCTCATAAGTACAATAAAATATTCTGGAATTCTTATTCTCAATATTATTCATACTTCACTGTGATTCATACTGTCGAATGCCTTTGGATAGTCAATAACACACAAGCAAATATCTGTTTTCAGTCAAGAGTCACTTGACTTCAGCAATGGCATTTCTCATTCAGTGTTCTCCTCTAAAACTAATGTGCCTTTCTGGCAGCTCCCTTTGAGGTACTGCTGCAAATGCTCCTGAGCCGTCTTTAGCAAAATTTTACTTGTTTGTGGTATTAGTGGTGTTTTTTGATATTTTCCACATTCTGTTTTGTGACCTTTCCTTGGAATGGGCACATATATTTGATCCCTTCCAGTCAGTTGACCAGATAGCTGTCCTCCAAGTGTCTTGGCATAGATGCGAGTGTTTCTGGAGATGTGTTTGTTTGTTGAAACATCTCAATTGGTACTATGTCAAATCTTGGAGCCTTGTTTTTCCTAATAATTCTATTGCAACTTGGACTTCTTCCTTTAGTGCTACTGGTTCTTGATCATTTGCTATCACCCGAATGGTTGAACACCAACCAATTCTTTGTGATATAGTAATTCTGCTTATCTCTTCTAACTTCTTTTCAAGCGTCCTGCTATGTGAAACATTTTGTCCATGGAATCCTTCAACATGGAAATTGAAGTTTGAATATTTTTTTCCATTTTTTCAGCTGAGCAGGTTCTTCCTTTTGGTTTTGAACTCCAAGTCTTTGCACATTACAATATTTTACTTTGTATTCTCAATGAGCCATCCTTTGAAATCTTCCACCAATCATGATGTTATGACAATTGTCTTTTTCTCCATGTTTTACTTAAGTAACTATCTAACTATGAATCTTTGGACACCATATGGCCTCATGCTACTCGTCTCCCTCACTGGCATGATTTGTCATTGTCCTGCTTTTACCCTGTTTAAGAAATATAATAAATGGATTTCTATAAATTATATTGGAATTTTAGGACTCTTTACCCCCTTAGACAGAATCCTGAGAAATTAATCTGCTATCTCAGATAAGATATAAATGGCCAAATCTGAGAAATAAGGGTAAATATAAAATAAATCAGGGTATGCATCAGGGTTGTATTCACTTCTCATACTTATTCACTCTGAGCAAATAATCAGGGAAGCTAGTTTATATGAAGAAGAATGCGGCATCAGGATCAAAGGAAAGCTTATTAACAACCTGTGGTATGCAGATGATACAACTTTGCTTACTGAAAGTGAGGAGGGCTTAAAGCACTTGCTGATGAAGATAATGGATTGTAACCTTCAGTGTGAATCACAGCTCAATGTAAAGAAGACCCAAATCCTTACAAGTGGGCCATCATGACAAAATGAAAAAAAGATTGCAGTTGTCAAGAATTTCATTTTGCTGGGATTCACAATAAATGCTCATGGAAGCCGCGGCTAAGAGAACAAAGGACACATCCCACTGGACCAATCTGTTGCGCTTCTTAAAGTGCTGAGAACAAAGACTAAGGATGTCTGACCCAAGTCATGATATTTCAAATTGCCTCACGAGTGTAAAGTTGGACATTAAATATAGAAGACAGAAGAACTGATGCAGTTGAATTATGGTGCTAGTGAGGAATATTGAAAGGAGCCGGGAAGGACAAAGAGTGCTTCTTAGAATAAGGATGGCTAAACTCTGTCTTCATATTTTGGATGAGTTGTCAGAAGAGACTGGTGCCTAGAAAAGGACATCATCATGCTTGGTAAAGTCGAGGGGCCTCAAGAAGGAAGAAAATCCTGGACAAAATGGATTGACACTGAGGCTGCAACAAGGGACTCAAACGTAAGAGCAATTTTGAGGGTGCTGCAGGACTGGCAGATAGTTCCTTCTGTAGTGCGCAGAGTCTCTAAGAGTCAGAACCAATTTGATGGCACCTAACACTGACGACTTAAGTAAACCAGCCTTGGTTTCCTGCTCAATGGTTAGAAAACTTGAATGACATAATCTCCATCCCATAACAAGAAAAGGTTGAAAATATGTAGGCCAAGAATTTATATGCCTCAGATAATTTAGGCCACAGAACAAACTACTGCCCCTCAAAACTGTAGAGACAGACAAGCTGGTTCAGAGAAACATGACTTACAGGGTAAAGGAAGAGGACAAAGTCCCTGTTGTAATGGAGTAAGAATACTTTAATTAATTTATTCATTACTGGAGACTGGAATTTCCATTGTTTATAATGTTATCCGTAGTTTACTATGACTCATACAGTCAAATGTCTTTGCGTAGTCAAAAAATACAGGTGAACATCTATGACTCCAGCAAAACTGTAAGAAGTGACTTAGCTCAACTGTGAACTATACCTAGGTTTTTATATCTCCTGAAATCCTAGAAATTGCCAGTCCTGACAGTAGATTAAGATGCTATCTTACCGATACAGCATCCAAGAACCTGATAGACACCACATGAATATACTTTCTAGGAGAAAATTTCACTCAAATTAATTTTACAAATAATTTTTCAACCGCACTAAAAAATAGACAACAATGAGATTCTATGCCATGCCGATACTTTTAGCAAAATTTAAATAAATAAGAATTCCAAATTCTCATATATTTGGAATTACAAAAAGGAATCATGCTTCTTTAAAGTCCATATGGAAACCACAATACAAAATAGAAAATAATTTTAATTAAATGCTAACAAAAACACTGACATATTAAAAATTGCTAGGTGCAGCTAATGGAGTCTTAGAAAAGTTTTTATATTCTTGATTTTAAATATAAGGAAGTAAATACCTGAATCTACTGAGCCAAGACTCTATCCCAAGACAGAGAAAGATAACCCTTCAAGAAGTGCACAGAAAAAATAATGAAAATATACTATAGAGAATATCCACAAAATCAAATGTTGGTTCTTTAAAAAAGGAAATAAAATGAATGAATCTCTGATATGATTTAACAAGAGGAAAGGCACAAATAACAGCAAAAATGAGAAAAGGGACACCTCTGTTGATCTGTAAACATTAAAATATAACAAAATTGTATGAAAGACTTTATAATTTAATAATTCATAGGAAATTAAATTTAATAGTTGGCAGCAGGGAATAAAGACAATGCAAATAGGCCTATAGATATTTACCAGGTATAGCTATGATTATTGTTGCCATTGTCAGGTGCTTTTGAGTTCGGTCTCCTAGCAACCCTATGTACAACAGAATGAAACACGGCTTAGTCAAATGTGTTGCCACATTTGAACCTGGAGTCACGGTGTCATTTCATCTCATGGAGGGGCTTCCTCTTTTTCTCTCACGTCCTACTCTACCCAGCGTGTTGGTCTTTTCCAGGCCCTGATCCCTCCTTATAACATGTCCCAAAAGGAGAGAGGAAGTCTCACCTTCTAGAATACTCTGGTTGTAATTCTGCCAAGACAAATTAGCTTGTTTTTCTCACCGTCCACAATATCTTCTGTAAACTTCGCCAACACCATAATTCAAATGCATCAATTCTTCCTAAGTTTTCACACACCTATGAGGTACTTGAAAATATGGCTGGAACCAAACCAACCTGAGTCCTCAAAGGGACATCTTCACTCTTTAACACTAAAAAGTCTTTTGCAGCAGAGTTGCTCGATGGAATATATCATTTGATTTCTTGACTGCTTTCTCCGTTAGCACTGACTGTGGAGCCAAGTCAAATGAAATCCTTGACAAGTTTAATCTTTTCTCCATTCATCATGAAGTCGCCTATTGGTCCGCCAGTGAGAATTTTTGTTTTCTGTACATTGAGTTGCGATCCATCCTGAAGGCTGTATTCTTTGTTCTTCACCAGCAGCTTCAAGCTCTCGTCCCTTTCATCAAGCAAGATTGTGTCATCTGTACACCATTGGTTGGTAATGAGGCTTCCTCCAACTCCAATGCCATGTTATTCTTTCTATAGTTCAGTGTCTCAGACTGTATGGTCAGCAAACTGGTTGAATAAATATGTTGAAAGGATACAAACATAACATACATTTTTCCTGATTTTAAATAATTCAGTATCCCCCTGAACTGTTTGACTGCCTCTTGGTTTCATGATAGGTCCTACAGGAGCACAATGAAGTATTTGGGAATTCCCATTCTCCTTAATGCTATTCATCCTTTTTTAGGATCCACACAGTGGGATGTCTTTGCACAGTCAATAAAATACAAGCAAATCACTTTCTGTAATCTCTGCTTTCAGCTAAGATCCAGATAACATGGGCAACAATCGCCTTCATTCTATGTCCTCTTGTGAATCAGGCTTGAATCTCTGGCAGCTGTTTGTCAATGTACGGCTGCAAATATTTTTTGGAGCTATCTTCAAAAAGATTTTACTTGTATGTGATATTAATGATATCATTTGATAATTTCTACATTTTGGCGAGTCAGTTTTCTTTGAGGTAGGCACACATATGAATCTCTTCCAGGCAGTTAAACAGGTAACTGTCTTTCAAATTTCTTGACAGACTAGTAAGTGCTTGCAGCACCACCTCAGTGTTTTGAAAGACTTCTATTGGTATTTTATCAATTCCTGGAGCCTTGTTTTTGCCAATGCCTTCAATACAGCTTGGATCTATTCCTTCAATACTATTGCTGTTTGATCACATGCTATCTCTTGAAATGGTTGAATATGAACCAGTTCATATTGGCACAGTGACTCTATATATTCCTTTCATCCTATTTTTATATTTCCAGCATTGTCCTATATTTTTCCCCGATCAAGCAATCATTGAGTTAATGCTGACTCTTAGAAACCAAAGCTCTGACAGAGTAGAACTGCCTCAGTGTTTCTGAGACTGTAAATTTTTCAGGAGCAGGCAGCCTTATCAGGCGGGTTTATATTCATGATGATATTAGGTCTCCATAGAATTCTTTTTTTTTTTTACTCTTTTTGTGTGTGTGTGTGGCATCACTGCCTTGGTGGGACTAGGAAGCCCAGTCTTGCTCCTGGAGAGCTGCTGCTGGATTTGAACTGCCAACCCTGTGGGCTGCAGTCCTGCACTCAGCCACTACGCCAGCAGGGCTCAGCCCCCCTTTTTTTTTTTTAACTCTTAAGCATTATTTTATTTTTTTCCTTTGTATATGATGGTTTGAGTTTAGGCTGGGTGATTTGTTGGTTAGCCGAGTATATAAAACATTTTTGTACTGAGATAAGGCTGCCCTTATAAAATCCTTTTATAAGAAGTAGCAGAAATATTGGTCCTGTTACTAATTTTAGCTATGCATATTAGATTGCTTAAATGATATAGAAAAAGAATTAAGGATGAAAGTCAAGGGTTAAATTTTTTCCTCAGTTCTTTCAGTAAGAGAAATGTCAAGCATGCTCTTCCCTGGTCTTTGCATATTTTATAATAATACTCTACTTTGTCTTCTCAAGTTGTCCTTTGAAATTTTCAATTGCATTCTTTTATATCACCTTTATTTCATCTGCTTTACCTACTCCACACCCAAGAGTAAGTTTCAGTCTCTTCTACACATACTTTGGTCTTTTGTTTCTTTCCTGTCTATTTAATTTCCAGTTCCTTTCTTCATATATATTTCTTTATGTTATCTTACACTTCACCTGGTCTTTGTTCATTGATTAAGTTTGGTCTGTAACTAATTAACACATCTTTCAAATCCCAGATTCAGGCAACTTCAAGTGTGAATTCTGTTAATTTAACACTAGCATAAACATAAACCCACAGTTATTAAGTGGATTTTGACTCAAAGAAATCCTATGTAGGGTTTCTAAGTTTGTCCCTCTTTATAAGAGCAAAGAATTTCATATTTTTTCCCATAGATCAGCTAGTAGGTTTGAACTGTCATCTTTGCAGTTCAATACTGAATTAACACATCAATATTACATAAATGCTTTAAAATATACAGAGAAACATACAGAGAAAAAGAGAGATACTATTTTCTAATTCAGTGTATGAGACACACATAACATTGATTCCCAACCCAAGAAAAAGAGTATGAGAAAAGGTGAACAGACAGACCTGGAACAATGCATAGACTTTTCTTTGCTGTTGTTTGTTTTGTTATTGTTTTTGCATGCCTAGCTAGATAAGATAGGCAGGATAAACAATCCTGAGGGGAAAACAACAGACCTATGATTCAACCTCTCAACAGTTCCCTAATCAAGTCTCTTTACCTTTGAATGTCCTCAAAGCATTCAAGACACTGGTGGAGCTTATATTTTCAGAGCCTTCTTTGCAGGCATGTCCTAAACCCATCTGAAGATCCATTTGAAGATAAGTAAGCTTACATTCTCTCTATTTTCATACTTATAACCATTTCTATTGATCATTACATCAATACTAATAAGCAGAAGAAATCTATATAAACAAAGTAGAATCAGATACTAAACTCAATCTGAAAATAATCAAATTCTATCCTTATCTGTCTTATCTTAATCCTTATCTAAATTATTTCATTGAGACAAAATATGGGATTAGGCCTTTGACTGCATTACAGCCAGGCTTCTGTCAGCCATCTTGACATCTCAGTCATTTTCTCTAAGCAGCATGGTCTTTGAAAATTTCAAATGATCATTTCTACCCTTGAGCTCAAAATAAAAATTTATCATATTCATTTTCAGCATCTCAAACAGGAATAACCAAAGATAAGAACCAAACAAAATAACAAAAACCTTAGCTTTTCATATTCTTTTCAGAAAACAACCTAGTAAACTACATGATCATATCTGACCTCTGGCTAGCCAAAGAAGAAAAACTATCATGAGACAGAGGTCAAAAAAGCACCTACTCCCTATCTTTATGATTTGTTTCTCTAGTACCCCACTCTCGGTACCATTGTGTGTTAGTCTGGGTTGACTAGAGAAACAATTCATAGACACTCATATATGTGAAAAAGAAAGAACTTTTTGTTGTTGTTGTTGTTTGTTTGTTTTGTTTGGGGGGGCATCACTGCCCTCTAGTGGTGGGAGTAGGAGACCCAGCCTTTGCTCCTGTGGAGCTGGAATGGAACTTCCATCCCAGAGGGCCGCAGTCCCGCGCACAACCACTACGCCACCAGGGCTCAGCCCAAGAAAGAGCTTTATGTAAAGAAAATTGTCTATTAAGAAAACATCTTAACCCAGTCCACATCAAGTGCCTAAGTCTGATATTACCCTATATGTCTGATACCAATGTATAAATTCCCCTTCCAACTCACGCAACACATGCAATGATGCTGACTGCAGGAAGATCTTTGGCCAGTGGGTGGAAAGTCTTCTGGATCCAGTGGTGGTAGAAACATCTCAGTGCTCATATGGGTCTCCATGTGGCTCCTCCAGCTCCAGGACTCTGGTTCAATCATCAGAGCTTCATATTGTTTGCCAACAAGAATGTCTTGCAGGGAGAATGTGTGTGTTCTGCTTCCAGCAAGCTATTTATTTCCTTAGTGCTTCCAAATGAGGTCATCAAGCTGCAACCTGATTGTCAGGCTAAACTCTACCCCTTCATTCTTAATAGTCTCACATTGACAAGTGCCAAAGTGTCATTAGTGTTCAATGAGTTAAATCTATTCTTGAGATGTCCTCAAAATTTAGGTGGGATATACTCAAGATCATATTTGGGCTCTTATAGGCTTATTTTAATTTTCTTCAACTTACATATGAATAATTGATGGTGTGTTCCACAATCAGACACTGGCCTTATTTTGGCTGCTAATATTGAGCTTCTCCATCATCTCTTCCTTCAGATGTTGTCAATGGATTTCTGTGTTTTTCTTCTGGAGAAGTTCATATATGCAGTCATCATTTGTGTTGTTGAAAAAGACATTGGGTCTCAACTCAAGTACTCCCTCAACACATGAACACTTTGTTTTAACAATCCGGCATTCTGTGATACTCACTTTCCTGACACAATTGGTGAAGACAAAATGGGTGCATAAGCAAATGTGGTGAAGAAAGCTGATGGAGCCCAACTATGAAAAAATATGGAATGTGAGGGTAATCTGGCTGCGACATCTGTCACTCCATTGATCACCAGGGATGATTCTGCCGATCTGGCTGGCTAAGAGGGTATCCCCTTCCTCCCTCACTGTTCCATGTATGTCCCTCCTGAAGCTGCAAGCTTGGTTGAAGAGGACGACCTTCCTCAATAGAAGAAGGACTGTCCTTCTGTCAAGGTATACGAGTAGCTGTACTTCCCTGCTAGAACCTCCAAACAAGTCTCTTTCCAAATGTATAGCAAACAGTCATCTAGCTGAGAAGCAACAAAGGCCACAAGGACGAAGCACACCAGTCTGTGTGATCATGAAGTATCAATGGGATCAGGTATCAGGCATCTAAAACCCAGAAAAAACTCACCCACTTTCCCATTATTCATCCCCCTGGGAGAGGCTTCAAGATTGAGCATTGTGATCAATTTCTCCTTTCTCCCCCAACTTCCCCCAATCCTCCTGATATCTCTACTCTTCTTGTTGGCCCTGAGGAGTTTATCTATCCTGGATTCCCTGTTACTGGCTCTTATATGTAGCAGTGTGCACGTTCTGGTCTTGTCAGATTTGTAAGGCAGAATTGAGGTCATGATAGTGGTGGGGGAATAGGTTATTATATGAAAATAATAATGTATAACTTATTAAAGGTGGGCAGGGCAGAGTGGGGGGAAAATGGGGAGCTAATATCAGGGGCTCAATTGGGAAGAGAATGCTTTAAAAATGATGATGGTGGCATATGTGCAAAAGTGCTTGGCACACTGCATGAATGTATGGATTATGTTAAGAGATGTAAGAGCCCCCAATAAAAGTAAGAAAACAAAAAAAGAAAGAAAAAGATATTTGTGATGAAGAAGTCATTGGTCTTGCAGAATTCTACCTTGCAATCATCAACTTCATTTCTATCACCAAAGTCATATTTTCCTGTTACTACTTGTTCTTTTTTGTTTCCAACTTACACATTCTAATTTCCAATGATTATCAATGCATCTTATATTCATATATGATGGATTTTAGACTGAAAAAGTTGGCAGAGTTCTTCAATTTCTTCATCACCAGCTTTAGTGGCTGGTGCATAAATTTGAGTAGCAATTTTATTAACTGGCTTTCTTTCAATGAGCATAGATATTATTCTATCATAGACAGCATTGTACTTCAAGAAATATCTGAAATGTCCTTTTTGAAGATAAGTGCAATACTATTTCTCTTTAATTTGCCATTACTGGAATAGCAAACCACAGGATTGATTGAAAATGACCAACACCAGTTCATTTCAACTCACTAATGTTTAATATATCAATCTTTGTGTTGTGATTTGAAACCTTCCAGTTTTCATAGATTCATACTTTACACATTTCAATATTTAATAGATGCTTGCAATTATTTCTTCTCATTTTGAGTGGTGCCCCATCAACCAATGAAGGTCCTAAAAGCTTTCCTCCATCTATGACATCATAGTCTACTCTACTTTGAAAAGACGTTTTTTTTTTCTTCAGTCACATTTTGAGTGTCTTCCAACCTGAAGAATTACATATTGCCGCTTCCATTTTTGAATATTCTTTGGCAAAATTCTACTTGTACATGATATTGACTGATAATTCCACATTCTATTGAATCTCCTTTAAATAAAAAATGGGCACAAAGATAGATCTCTTATAGTCGATTATTTGGGTATCTGTCTTCCAAATTTCTTGGCATAGAGGAGTGAGCCCATCTGTTTATTTGTTGACACATTCCATTGGTATTTTATCACTTCATGGAGCTTGTTTTACTAATACCTGAAGAGCAACTGGGGCTTCTTCCTGCAACCTGTGGGCTGATTCCTGCTATCAGTGGTTCCAATAAAGTTTTATTTCAACATAGGTATGTCTATTCATTTATATGTTATCGCTAACTACTTTTATGCTCACCTGTCAGAGTCGACAGCCACTGTAAGACCTTTTACAGGAAAAGTTAATCCTTATTTTATACGAATTTGTTAAGTTGACTTTTTATCTTGTGGGTCACACGAGAAGGCCGTAGAGATCACATAGACAGGGCTTGGGGCCTAAGGAAACATATTTGGGTACTGGCACCCAAATGAGTCTCAATGGATGAAGAGGAAGAAGTCTGTGAAGCAGGAAGTGTCTATTTTAGGAAATACGGTGGATTATTCTGTTCAGAAACATAGTCATGATGGAATATAACGAACATGTACAGACTCTTAAAATATAGGCTTAAGACATCAAAGAGGGCTGAGCCCTGGTGGCCTAGTGGTTGTGTGCTGGACTGCAGCCCACAGGGTTGGCGGTTTGAATCCAGCAGCAGCTCTCTGGGAGCAAGGCTGGGCTTCCTACTCCCAGCAGGGGAGTGATGCCACTACAAAAAAAATATATCAAAGGGTTGACTGGTAGTCAAGAATTAGCAAGCCAAGAAAGAATTGGATACTGAGATAAGATGGAGTTCTGATGTTCTTTTTGCCATGAGAGCATCTGCCAATCCGTCCCACACAAAGTTCTGGTTTTGTTTTTAGCCCCACAGTGAAGAACAGACAACATATAGGGCCCACTCAGGGTGGTGGTTATTTTTTGGAAGACTCTCCCTTTCTAATCATCTAATTGCAGTCCTATTGGACAGGGTTGAACTGTCTCTATGGGTTTCTGAGACCGTCCATCTTTATAGGGGCAGAACGCTTCATCTTTATTTCTCTGGGCTGCCGGTGTTTTCAAACTGCTGACCTTTGATTTGCACCAATACTACCTGTGTTTCAGCTTCTACTCAATGGTAGTGTTTTGAGTTTTTCCTCCTTAAAATAGGCATTTTTTGATTATTACATGATGGTGTTTTTTTTTTTCTAAAAAGCTCACTGTACAACGATGCTGCAATTCCTTGGCTATTACCCATCTCCATTATAAAAATGAAATGGAACCACTCTCCAGTGGGATTCCAGTAGCCCTTCCCTCCCTTGACAAGCCTGTGAATTCATAGGACACCGCCATCTACCTACACAATGAATAGTCTCCTCAGGACTAGCAAAACCTCTCTCCAGAAGAAAGAATTGTCCTGTGTTGGATTTGAGAAACTCTCTTCCTTGTGTAAGACAATTTTTTTAGTAACATGAGAGCTGAGTTTGGGAGTCATTGTGTAAGCTTTCCTGTACTGGGTTTTGTGATAAATGGAGACTTTTGTTTTGTTTTGTTTTTCTTGCTTGCAGAGGAAATCAAATGTAGCAGGCTCCTTAGGATGGACTGTATCTGATGGGGCAAAAGCAACAAAGTCAGGAAGTTCCCGTGGGGGCTTCTAGGACGGACCCAAACAAGAACACTGGCCTCACTTTATGAAAAAGAGATGACCTGCCACAACAGAGGATGGAAAGCATTGTACTTGAAAACGACAGAGCTCAAGTTTCATCTTAGAAACCATTCCTCCTTTTTAAAAAGTCATTCAATAAACATTTGTTCAACATCTATCAGTATGTGCCAAGTGTACACTAGTCAGGCCTTGGCTTTATCGAGGAAAGACAGCTGGGGAAAGAGTGAAGGGAGGACCCTGTGGCAGTGGTGTCACCCTTCCCTCCTTCTCCTGTGTCAGACCACATAAAATCCTTAGTGACGCTTTTAGTTGTAAAGTTACTTGTAAATTGCAATCCCATTATACCACTGAATGCAATGGCAACAGCAATGACAAAAGCCACGAGCAAACTTTAAATTGCATTTTTAAACTATCATAATGTGTATAGGAAGAAAAACTCCATGTTTTAAATGGCCGCTCTGACCTGGCCAACAGAAACTTCGCCAAGTAAGTCAACAGAGAGTTTGCACCTTATAAGTATATTGATACATGTAATATGATCTCCCTACAACCCACTCCCCCCCTCAAAATTTTAACTGCAAGGTTCTTTTTATTGGAAATAATAAAATTGTGCTAAAACATTGCTTCAGAGTCTTCTAGACAGTTACTTTGATGACACGATGGTGTTGAAATCCCCCTAGCAGCACTGTACTGGGGTCTCCTGTTTAAATGGATAGAAAAGAAGGAGCCTTTAGGAAGACTTCTGGGACAAGTGGAAATTGCATTGTGGCAGGCTGGGCCCCATTTAGCCAGGACTGCATTCGAAGTGATCTGGAGATTCTTTGCTGATGCTGCAGCATGTGCGAAAATCTTGCCACACTCAAATCCGCACCTCCTCTAGAAACCCCCAGTTCTTTGCATCGGGAGGCGAGAGGGGAGGGGAGAGGAGGGGGGGAGGCGAGAGAAGCAGTCGTTCCAATGGAGCTCATTTCCATAAGAACATTTGAAACTGCAGGCTGACGCCTTTGGCAAGGACAGAACTCCGTAGGTGGTTGGGCGTGCTGTGATGCTCACTTTTGGTGCACCACAGATACAAAATCAATGCATCTGAGCTACAGCATTGGCAAAGAATGCTGACAGCGTCAAGGACTTTCAAAAGAAATAAATCTCTCTTGGAAGAAGTACAGTCAGGGGGCTCCTTTGAGGCAAGGAGAGCAAAACACTGTCTCACACACTTTGGACGTGTCAGGAGACACCCGATCCCTGAGAAGAACATCATGCCTGCTAAAGCTGAGGGGTCTAGAAAAAGAGGAAAACCTTAGGCAAGATGGACTGACACCGTGGTTACAGCAGTGGGCTCAAACCTAAGGACAATCGTGTCATTGGCACAGAACCAGGCAGTGAGCATTCTCTTGTCAGTAGGGGGCTGGGGGTTGGATCCCAGACTGTGTCTGGTTGGGATGTAAGCAACAGTGAAAGTGTTTAGTCAGGCAAGAGGTTCGGGGATCCACCTTGCACCAACTTGCAACAGGATGATGTTGGGGAAACGGTTTCACATCCCGGGATTCTGTTTCTTTGCAGCTCTCAGAGTAGCTGCCCTGATGGCACTGTGGGTTGAGCTACTAACCTCAAAGGCAGTTGTTGGAATCCTCCAGCTGGTCTTCAGGGCAAAGATGAAGCTGGTGGCCCCTGTAAAGACTGACAGTCTTGGCAACGCTGCTTGGGTCACTCTGAGAATCGACTCAATGGCTGTGAGTCTGGTTTTGGTTTTATTCCATAAGTTGACAGACATGAAAGTGTGGTGGATTGGTAATAACAGTTATCTCAAGTAGTTTTAGAATGAGTATGATCTCCAAGAGACATTAGTTGGTGTATTGAGAAAAGGGGGCAAAGTGGAGGCACTGGGGATTGAACACACGGCCTCGTGTTTGTTAAGCACGCACTCCACCACGGAGCTGGACCCTCCTTAGACTTAGTGTTGTTATCATCATAATCTGCACCATCATCCAAAACTGAGCCATCCTTCCCAGTCCTCCACATGATGAGACAATGAACAGAAAGATGAGTAAAGAAGGAAAAGAAGAAGGGAGTGGGAGGAGGGAGCGAGGTGACTCTGGAATCCCCACACCCAGCGGAGGACCCTGACAGAGGGTAGGGAGCCTACAGGCCCAGGAGGAAGGAGAGGCCAGACAGTTGGCTGAACTGCAGAAGGGTCAGGAAAGGGGAAGTGACTAATTGTGTGGTAGGCAAATAAATAAATGGATCTGTTTATGATCACGCTCATTATAAAGTAATGATCACACTGAATTTTTTTTAAAAAAAATAAAGCTTCCTGAGTAAGGAAATCTTAACAGCCAAGTCTATTAGGATTTCACAGTGCTTTTCAATGCACATTTAAAATATAAGTGCTAGTGCTAGCTAAGAGGAAAATCAGAAATGTTTCCTTTCAGTTATATAATAATGAAGAATGGGTAACCCATGACTACATATGTATCTGTAACTTCATATATCACCCTTCCTCAGCTAGAGCCAAAGCCTAAATTAGGAACTCCTGAATTAGATCATGCCAGACATGAGGAAGACAGTCTTAGTTTGCTGCAGTTGTGGGAAGAAAAGAATGGTACACAACATTTGTTGAGACCTCCTGGGGTTGAGATCCTTTCTGCAGCCCTTGGTGGCTTAATGATTACATGTTGGGCTGCTAATCAAAAGGTCAGAAGTTCCAAACCACCAGCTGCTCTGTAGGAGAAGACAAAGCTTTCTACTCCTGTGAAGAGTTACAGTCTCAGACTCCCACAGGCACAGTCTACCCTGTCCTACAGTGTCACTGTGAGTCAGAATGAACTGGGTGGCAGGATATTTTTTGAGCGCTCAGATGAGCGACAGAGACATTACTCCTGTCGGGAGTAGTGAGTGACAGGTACTCCTTGGGCTGCCGCTTCTCTGCTT
>PVJH01028085.1:0-27820 GCA_004026705.1 Nesogale talazaci
ATTGCCACTGAATCCACAAGACTTTCCACCCATTGGCCTATGATTTTCCTGCATTCGGCATCATTTCATGTGCTGCATGTGTCTGAAAAGGAATTTGTATATTGGTTTCAGGCATATTGGGCAAATATCAGACTTATGGACTTGATCTCAACTGGGCTGGGATACTTTCTTAATATGATTGTTCTTTGATATACATCTCTTTCTTACACACATATGAGTGTCTATGAACTTGTTTCTCTAGACTACGCAGGCTAATACAGGGTCCTTTTTGGATTCTGCTGCAATAAATGACCTTTTGTGACTGAGAAGGCTGAAGGAGAGCCTATCCACCCAGGCCTCATTTGGTGTTAATGACTTTCCAGAGTCTGGCAGAGAGCAGAGAAGGGGTTAAGCTGACACTGGGAGCTAAGGATTCAAGATGGAATGCACCTTAAATGATGGAAATAGGTACCATTAGGATTGGAAATGATTGGAGAAGAATGGTAGCATGTGATTCGGGAAGGGAGGAGATGTCAGGTGGACTATGTGGCTGCTGCTGGGGATATGAATGCTTGGCCAGAAACAGCTTCTCAGTCAAGCTGTCTTAAAGATCTGTGTCCTCTGCCTATGTCCTTGTGGTGGTCATGTGCTTATGTTAATTGCATGATTGAGATGTAGGGGTGGAGTCTAACCTGTTAATCTGGAGATAGCCATTGAGTCGCCAATGAGGCCTCAGTGTGAGCATGGCTTTCTTCTGAGACTTCTGGGAAATCTCTCAGCATTTCCCTCGTGGAGATGAGAAACTATCTCCCCAACTGTTGGGAGTCAGTCTCCTAGATGACGAACTATGGACAAGACAAGATGGCAGTGTCCAAGGAGCTGGAGGAGCTGAAGGAGAAGCCACATGGCCTTACCCTGATGGAACCAGGCCTCTGAAGCTGGAGAAGCCACATGGAGACCCCTGCCAGTGCCAAGTTGCTTCTACCACCACTGGATGCTGTTGATGGACCCTGAGCCCTGGAAGTGAGGAGCCAAGGGGGAGACCCCTGCCAGTGACTTTGTGATTCGGAAGGAGACTTTAAAGACTGGTATCGGGCATATGGACTGATAATGGACTTATGACTTTGAACTGGACTGGGTTGGGATGCTTTCTCAATGTCCCATTCCTTTTTTTTGTTCCACTCCTTTTGTATATAAACCTTACCCTTATATACATATGCGTGTCTATGAGTTTGTTTCTTGAGTCTACCCAGACTAACACAGTCCTAAAAGGTTCCTTTCAAAATAATGAAATGCCTTCATGTCCAAATGTCCGTTAAAGGTCAACACTTGATCATGGACATGTGTCTTCTAGGTTTTGAGCTACACTTGTGTGGAGAATAACCATTCCTCTGGGTAAATCAATTAGAATCTGTCTTCACAGTTTAAAACACTATCCCCATAGTGTCTAGCCCCATCTAGCCATTATAGCAAGAGCTACTATTTATGAGAGAGTTCCAAGTGTGAGTCACACTGGAAAGTAAGTGCTTGTTATACGTTGACCTATTTAATTCCAGCAACAGCCTTGGGTAGAGACCAAAGCTGTTATTACTACAAAGTAAAGTCAAGGAATTGGAATCTTAGAGAAGAAAAACATCCAAGGTCTCAAGCTTAGTAAGTAACCTGAACCCAAGCCTGGAGATGATACTTCAGTGAACTTTTTTGGAGTGAACTTTTCAGTGAACTTTTATGGGAGGTTTATAATGAATCTTGATTGGCATCATACCATTTATTCTTTTTAGCAGTCCCTTGGAGGAGGCATTATGATCCCTTTACTTATTTGAAGGACATTCAGGGTCATTTGTCCAAAATGAGACCACTCTTTAGGTAAACAGGGTTGTGATATATGACCCCAAGGGTTTGTAACTGGGCTTTTAACCACTGTGTCCTGATGTTTGTCATGTAATTCAAGCTTCCGCTTGGAGTTCCTTAATCCTGGTAGCCAGGCACCATTGTTCCCTTGGCCACCTGTTACATGCATCACCGAGGGAGGGTCTCCTTGATTATTTAAAACACCCATCTCTAAGTTGACACTACCGCAATTGTGAGGCTCCAGGGAGCTTCTTCAAGGGCCTGGAAGATTACGTTTGGCAGAAAAGCTGGCAGGAGAGAACAAGAATTGGTGGATGTGTCAGAGATTTAAAATAAATTGCTATGTGTGAGTGAGCCATTTCCTTCTCAAAACATTCTTGGAGGTCAAGATAAAGGAAAGCTCTCAGATGCATACCCTGGCCTGAGCGCTGTCCCAGGGGTGATAAAAAGCCCTATCTGAAGAAAAGCCAGATAGTTTCCTGAAAAAAAGAAGTTAGGCCTGTATAGCAATATGTACGCAGCTGGCACCAAATGGGGAAAATGTTTAATTCATCTTTTGAATGGATGAACAGTTGGCTTGGAGAAGGTGCTTCTGACTTTTGGCTGTGGAAACCATGCGGCCAACCTGGGCTCCATCATGAGGAGCAGGGCCAAGGGGGAATTAGTTGTGTATCTCCAATCAATGTGAAACTGCTATGCAATTATTTCCAGGAAGAACCAGGCTTCTTCATGTCAAACTGGAATGGAAAAATGGTCCACCTAGGACTTTTTCTATCAGCATTGGAAAGCAATTGTCCAGCAGCATGATAGAGAGCTAGGCTGCCCACTATAGTGGCCACTAGCCCCTTGTGGCTGTGGCATGCTAGGAATGTGGCCAGTCTGAACTGAGCTAAGCAAGGAGGAGCCTGGGGGGGGGGCACAGAGCTTGGTTAAGAGTTCAGCCATTAAGCAAAAAGTTAGTAGTTTGAACCTGTCAACTTTGTTGGCAGTCTGCTTCTGTAAAGAGCAAACCCAAACACCCATTGCCTATGTGAAATTAGCTGTAATAATATATTTTCTAGTCCAATACATCCAAAATTAGATCACTTTGGTATAAAAAATGGCAACAAATTATCAATCAGTCTCAGAAATCCAATGTATCTTTCCTTGACCCTTACCAACCCCCTCAGACTCGTTAATTCCAACTCCATAGGACAGAATAGACCTGTCCCAGAGGGTTTCCAAGGTTCTTTACCCACATATATGAATGTTGGACAATACAAGGAAGGCAGAAAAAGGATTGATGCATTTGAATGATGGCGTCGGTAAAGAAAATTAGAAGGACCACAACTGCCCGAAGAACAAGCAGGTCAGTCAGTCTGAGAAGAAGGGAGGCCAGACGGCTTCTTTTGGAGAGCTTCCTCATGGCAGGGGACTGCCACAGCTTTTGCCCATGGTGGTCAAACTATGTTAAAGCAGCCTTGTGCTTTGGCCACTGTGCCACCAAGGCTCCTTCCAAACAGGCTGGGAAACCCTATAGGACAGTTCAACTCTGCCCTATGGGATCACTATGAGTTGGAAATTGACTTCATGTCCCTGGGTTGGGTGGGGGGGTGGTTGACAGGGGCAATAACTGCTGCCATGCTTGAGCACATCATGATAGACATGATCCATCCATCCAGTTCAGGGTCCTCTTCTCTTTTGGTAATCCTCTACCTTCCACAACATGATCTCCATTGTTCAAGGACTGGTCTCTCTTGATAACACTACCAAAGAACATGAGACAAAGCCTTACCATCCTCCCTTTCAAGGACAATTCTGACTGTACTTCTTCCAAGACAGATGTTTGTTCTTTGCCAACTCTGCCATTCTAATGCATCTGTCCTGAAATCTTTCTTATTCATTTTCCGGCTTTCACATGCATATGAGGCAAATGGAAATACCCTGGCTTGGGTCAGGCACATCTTAGTCCTCAAAGTGACATCAAGATCTATCTGACCTTATCATTGACATCCCTTGTTCCATGTCCACATCTGAATGCAGCTGGAATTTCTGTACTTTACTTGCATGTGATACCCATGATATTGTTCAATGATTTCCATGTTCTGTGGGGTCATTTTTCTTTGAAATGGGCACAAATATGGATCTCTTTCCATACATTGGTCAGGTCGCTCTCTTTAAAATTTCTTGGCATAGAGAAGAGAGTGCATTCAGTGTTTTATCAGCTTGTTGAAACATTTCAATTGGTATTTCATGAATTCTTGGAGCCTTTAGTGCAGAGTGAAATTATTCCTTTAGTACCATTGGTTCTTGATCATATGCTACATCTTGAAATGATTGACTGTCCATCAGTTATTTTTGGTACAGTGGCTCTGTGTATTTTTTTCCAGCTTCTTTTGATGCTTCCTGCAAAAATTCTTTCAATGCTTTGCCCATGGCATCTTTCAATATTGTGACTTGAGACTTGATTTTTTTCTTTTGTTCTTTCAGCTTCAGATATGCTGAATGTGTTCTTTCCTTTTGGTTTTCTAACTCCAGGTACATACACATTCCATTACAATACTGTACCTTTTTCCTCAAGATGCCCATTGAAATTTTCCATCCATTTGTCTTAGCTAGTCTATGATTAAGAGCAAGTTTCCGAGTTTTTTTCTGACATCCACTTTGCGCTTTCCTTTCTTTCTTTCTTTAATGACTTTTTCTTTCCTGATGTCATTCCACAGCTTGTCAAGTCTTCTGTCACTAGAGTTCAATAATTCAATTTTCTTCCTGAGATGTTCTCACCCTTCCGATGAGATAGACTCAAAAACATGTTTGGGCTCTCATGGGCTTGTTTTAATTTTCTTCAATGTCATTTGTCATCTGCATAGGAGAAATTGATTGTCTATCCCAGAGTCAGTCCTTGGACTTGTTCTAGTTGCCGATATTGAGCTTCTCAATATCATATCCTCACCACAGAAGCCCTAACTGCCATCTAGTTGATGCCAACTCCTGAGACTCTACAGGACAGAGAAGAACCGCCTTTGTGGGTTTCTGAACTGTCCCTCTTTGTGGGAGCAGAAAGCCTGCTCTTTCTCACGTGGAGTGGCTGGTGCTTTCAAACTGCTGCTTTTGCAGTTACCAGCCCCATGTTTAACTGTTAGGACCCTTGATGGCATTGTGATTAAAGGGTGTGGCAGCTACATAAATGGTGGCGGTGTTTGAACCCCCACCTGCTCTGGGAGAGAAAGATGTGGCAGGCGGTTTTGTAAAGATGACAACCTGGGAAGCCCTACAGGGGCAGCCCCACACTGTCCTATACAAATACCATGAGGTGATCAGTAGGGAGTTGGAAATGCTAAAGCAGAGGAAAGAGAAAGCAAGGAGGAAAGGTAGAGCAATCATATTCATATCATGACAAAATTTAAAGTTCAAAGAAGTACATTGGGAAAAGAGAAAAAAAACTTTTTTTTGAGAGCGAGGGTGCACCTGACCCAAGCCCTGGTATTTTCTTTTTTCTTTTTTTTTTGGGGGGGGGCATCACAGCTCTCCGGTGGTGGGAGTAGGAGGCCCAGCCCCACTGCTGGAACCGAACCTCCGTCCCAGTGGGCCGCAGTCCCGCACACAACCACTATGCCACCGGGGCTCAGCCGGGAAAAGAGAAATTTAATGTTGACAATAGACACGTTTAGAAAACATAACACGTATAAACAACAGACTTGTGAAACATGTAAAGCAAACACTAACAGAAATATAGCAGAAAAAGAATACATAAAAAACAGAAGTATAGCAGAACAGACAAATCCTGAAACATACCAGAAAAATTTCACACAACTTCTTGGAAGCTGATATCAAACGTAAAAGGCATTGGTGTGTAGAGATTTCAGGAGCTCATTAGTCTGTTACTATAGAACATGATGGCATATTACTAATAACGTTTAAATCAATACATATATTTATAAACAACAAATGATACTTTTTGAACATGTAAGAAAATGATCGGCCAGATGTCTTGATCACAGTGAGACAAAATTAGAAATTAATGGAAAAATAACTCAAATTACTCTGGTGATGAAGAGGAAATCAAAGAGAATTAGAAGACCAGCCGACATTAATGAGAGACCTACAGATAAACAAAGTACGTGGGATAGATATATTTCAAGGTCTGCACTTAATCATAGCTTTAAGAGCAATTAGTTCTTATGATGTGGCCCTACACAATACTTGACCTCAGGAAAAGCTCACTAAAGCTATGGATGCTATAACAAAGTGTGGTGAGGAAATCAGATGGTGCATTCCTATAAGAGAGAATAGTATCTGGTGTCTTAAAGACTTGTTTTAAAACAAGCAAGCCGTCATCTACGTGATGTGTCAGCTAAGTTCACATGGAAGGAGCACACAGCACTGTGTGATTGTGATCCAAGGATTACAGATCATAAAATCCAACACTGGAGAAGGAAAAAATACTAGAGCCTTGAATATCCAGTTTTCAGAAGACTAGGGACAATAGTGGAAGCCCAAAATCCATTTAAAGGGTCTCTACGTGGATTAAACTTCTGGTAGCATCTCCACTGACCACTTACCAGGGCAGTGAATAACCTTGTTATCAGACAAAATACATTGGAAAGTGGATTAATACAAATGTAGTTAGGTTAATATTTAACCTAGTATCATCTCTTCTCCCTTTTAAAATGTGTTCTAAGTTTCCATATTCTTCTTTCTTTTCAAATGAGGTTTTTCTGTTTTATTCTGTTATTGATGTGGGGTTTTTTTGCTATGCTTTTCTGGGTATGAATTCCAGGATAGGTAAATCTGTACAGACAGTAACTGGACTAATAGCTTCATAGGGATATGGCAGGGTCATTTGAGGGAGAATGTAGAGTAAATAATAACATGTACAAGAAAGAAGAAAATGCTCTAGATTTGATTATGATGATTGCACACCTCTTGCTGATATGGTTAAACCATTGAATTATAAAAAACGTCCTATGTCTAAGTTTGTATAAAATAAAAAGATTTTTTTAACGTTCAGCGAAATATCATAATGGAATTTTTAAGATAAGCACAGAGAACAAAATACACTGAAATATAGAGTTCAGAAAAAGCAACAGAAAAACCCAACAACAGTAGAAATGATTAGAAATATAAATTATATACTTACAAAAGTAAATTTACCGCTATTGATTCAATTGTGACTCGTAGATAGTCTATACAGTAGAACTGCCTCTGTGGTCTCCAGAGTATTAATCTTTACAGTAGAACGTCTCCTCCTTCTAATGACCATCAACTGGGATTTTTAAACTGCTAATCTTGTGAAGAGCAGCCCAATGCATCATCCATTATGCCACCAGTCACTTTTTAAACCAGATACTAATGGAATTCGAGATCATTCAGAATTGAACAATACAATGTAAACCTGATTCTTTAAATAAAGATCCTCTAAATAGCCTATGCTTTGGGAAGTCTGATTTCAACATTTTCAATATGTCAAGAAAAAGAAGAGACATAAGTAGAAAATATTAGGAATAAAAAGAACATACCATGAGATTCAAAGGACATGCTCATGAGAGGATTCAATATATAACTTCACGATAATAAAAATGTTAAATTTAGAGAAATTAAGGCACTTTTGAACATGTGGATTTCTGAAATTGATTAAAAATATAGAAAATTAGAATAAAATGATCACAGGATGGAAATGGTATTAGACATTCTATCCTCAGAAGTTATCTATATTGAAGTACCACTTTTTGAGTAATTTCTCCAAAACTTTCAACTTTCAAGTACAGATTGCTTACATGCTTTGATTACAAAAGCTTCCAAGTTCACTTTTTTAGATTAGTATTAAACTGGAATCTGCTTCTCTTTCTCCCTCTTGTGTGTGCACACACACAAAAAATTGATCACTCTCACTTAGAGGACATTAATTATATTTAGCATATGAAATCCAAGTGTATTAAATCAGTATAGCACAATGATAGAGTTTTGTGTTAGTCCAGGTAGACTAGAGAAACAAATGGCCTCTTAAGCATCCCAGCACTGGGAGGAGTCTCCATGCGGCTTCTCCGGCCCCAGAGATCTGATTCCAGCAGGGTTAGTCCATGTGGCTTCTCTTCCAGCTCCTCCAGGACTTGGGGCCTATCAGCATGCTGCCATCTTGTCTTCTCAGGAGAGCATCTCCAAGAGACTGGGTCATAAGTCTCTCAACTCCAATTGGGAAATACCCCGAGATTTCCCAGCATTGGCAGGAGAATGCCATGCCCACACTGACATCTCATTGGCTACCTCCAAATTGACAGGCCAGACTCCACTCTTACACTCTCAAGCATGAAATTAACACGAAAGTACATGACTGCCACAAGTTTATCCTAGGAATAGAGTTCCGAGGTGGTCCAAACAGTTAATATGCTCTGCTATGAATAGAAAGGTAGGAGTTTCCAGTCCAGTAGACACAAGTGATCTACTCCTGAAAATCAGTCATCGAAAACTCTGTGGAGCACTGTCTGACTCTCACTATGTGGAGTTACCAAGAGTTGGAAAAGACGCAACAGCACTGGCATCCAAGGACTTAAGGCATCATTTATGACTCCCAAACTCTAAAACTCACTACCATCAAGTCCATACTGCCTCATAGTGACCCTATAGGACAGGACAGGACAGAATTATCCCTAACAGATTAAAGGGATAAAACATGTCTCCTATCTCCTGAAAAATCACTTGACAATGTAAGATTCCTTTGGCCCCGGATGAATAAATGTAAGAAGATTTAAAAATCAAATCCAGGAAGGAAGCAGAACACTAACACTCATCACCTCCATTCAATGCTTTCTCACCAAAGAATGGGAAAGGGGAAGAGAACTCAAGAGGCACAATAATGGAAAGGAGGAAAAGGTGTCTCTGCCTGAAGATAATATTGATGATCTCCTATGAAATTTATGTGAGAAGCTATTTAAGAGAATGTTAAGGAGTGCGGGTAGCAGTGATAGGTAAGCCTTGGACTGCTAAGCTCCAGGTAAGTGGGTCAAACTAACCACAAGATTAAGATGAGCATTTCAGCTCCTGGAAAGATGTCAAGTCTTGGGAATCCTCTATATGGTTCCTATGAGTTGGGATTGAATGATGAATATTTATATAAATAAGGAGACACAAAATAAAAAAACAAAAGTATCTTTCTTATACTAGCGATGGCCTATTTGAAGATAAAACACAAAGCTATTATATCCGAAAATGAAACATAGAGCTATTATATTCCCAAGATAAAAAACAAGAGTGAATCAGAAATTGAAGAAGAGGTTACTTTAGTATCGGAAATCGAAGGAGGGATTAGTATCAGGCCTAACTTGTGAGGATCCGGTTTGCGCAATGCTATGGATCACAATGGGAGCCCAAGGTTTGTTAGTGGACACTACACAGGAAATCAGCCTCCGATGAACGCCCTCTACCCACATAGAAAGAAAGTGGTTATTAAACAGAATGTTTTGGAGCTCAGTATAGCAAAGATCAAAGGGATATGGCTGACTTGCACACTTAAAACTTTGTCAGTCCATCCCTTTCTATTGCACGCTGGACCTGATCAGATTTTCAACATTTTCCGTATTTTTGTTTGTTCATTTTGGGGCTAGTCTTAGAGGTGTATGTCATTGGGAGTGAAAGTCAGGACTGATGAACCTACAGCAAGTAGAATAAGGATTTCTACTTATTGCGGGAGTGAGGGGATGGGAGGGGGTCGGAGTACAGAGACAGTGATGAGGGTATAAAAGGGAGATGATGTCAAGAGGTCCAGAAAGAAAAGGAGTGCTTGGAAACTGATTGTGGGAGCAATGGTACAATACTACTTGACGTGACTGAATTATGGAATGATATGTTACATGTATTAACTCCCAATTAATAACAAATTGAAAAACAATAGCTGATATGTTAACAAATAAGACCAGAACTATACCTAATACAATGTTTAAAACAGATAAAGAAATTTTTAAAAACTGAACCACATGAAATAATGTCTAAAAACTACAGTTGTCGGGCTGAGCCCCGGTGGCGTAGTGGTTGTGCGCGGGACTGCGGCCCACCGGGACGGAGGTTCAACTCCAGCAGTGGGGCTGGGCCTCCTACTCCCACCACCGGAGAGCAGTGATGCCAAAAAAAAAAAAAAAAACCTACAGTTGTCATGTTTTTGGATGACAAACCTCAACGTTGTAAAGATGTAAGCTTTGCCAAATTCATTTATAAGTCTAGTGCCTTCCAACTCGAAATCCCAACATGAATTTTTAAAAACAAATTGGACAATCAATCCTAAAATTCATAGAGCAGGAAAAATATTCAAAAACAGAACCAATAATGTTTTAAAAAGGAATATTGAGAAGATTTTTCTACAACAAACTATTTTATAAGTACTCTATTAAACAAAAGGACTTCAAATAAAATTATAGTGTTTAAAACTAACAGACATATATGAAAAGAACAGAAAAGGGAATTCAGAAACTGATGAATGTTTATAATTATCATATGACTAAACTTACTAGGCAGAGCAAAACTATTCAGGAAATAAAATTGACATACTGCAATATTATATCTACCCAGAAAAATCAATATTTTGGATTCCTTTTTATGCTATTTTATTTTATATATACTTAAGTGTTAAAGTTAAGTATAAAATCAAAATTATGAAGGTATTGGAAATAACTTGGGATAAGTAATAAATTAAAGTAAATGATCTCCAAATATTGCTTTCTTTAGGTGTCATCAAAATGGTTCTGACTCATTAATGACCATATGTTCCACAAAAGGAAGCACTGTCTGGTCTGTGCCATCTTCATAATCATTATATCTGGGTTTATATCTGAGTTCATCATTGGAGTTACTATATCAATCCACCTCATCAAAGATCTTTCTATTTTTCATTGACGTTCTACTTATCAAGCATGCTGTCTCCAGAGACTGATCTCTCCTTATAAAATGTCCAAAGTACAGGAGAGGAAGTCTTTCCTTCTGAGAAACATCCTGGCTGTCTTCTAAGACATATTTGTTCAGTCTTCAGGCAGACAAAGGTATAATGAGTATTCTTTGTCAACACTATGATTCAGAGGTATCAGTTCTTCATTCACTGTCCAGTTTTTGAATGCATATCAGGTGACCATCGCTTGAGTGAAGCACGCCTTAGTTCTTAAAGTGACATCCTTGCTTTACAAAGACCCTGAAAAAGTCCTTTACAAAGGTCTTGTGCAGCAGATTTACCTAATGTGAAATTTCCTTTGATTTCTTGACTATGTCTTCCATGAGTCTGATTATGGATCCAAGTAGTATGAAATCCTTGATGAGTTCAATTTCTTCTCCATTTATCACGATGATGCTTATTGGTCCAATTGGTCCTGAACTCCTACTTTTATTTTCTTTACATTGAGGTGTAACTCACACTGAAGGCTTCAGTCTTGGATCTTCATCAAGAAGTTCTTCAAATTATCTTTACTTTAAGCAAGCAAGATTATATAATCTATATCACAGGCTGGTAATGAATTATCCTTCAATCTTTCTTCTGAGTCCTTCAAAGAGTCCAGCTTCTCAGATTATTTGCTCAGCATACAGATTGAATAGTCCAGGAAAAGGATACAATGCTGATACACAATTTTCCCCACTTTTAAAAGCTAATCACATTTCCTTCTTCAGTTTGAATGACTGCCTCTTGGTCTATGTACAGGTTCTGCATGAGAACAATGAAGTGTTTTGGAATTTAAATTCTTCTCAATGTTATTCATAATTATCATCCACACCATTGAATACTTTTGTTTAGAGAAGAATACTTTTGTCTAGAGAATTGAACAAAAGTAAGCATCATTCTGGTACTCTGCTTGCAACTAAGATCTATGTAATATCAGCAATGATATCCCCTGTTCCATGTCTACTTCGAAATCCAGCTAGAATTTCAGGCAGTCCCTGCAATCATTACTGAATAATCTTCAGCAACATTTTGCATGTGACATTAAATATATTTCTTGGGCTGAGCCCTGGTGGTGTAGTGGTTGTGCGTGGGACTGCAGCCCACTGGGATGGAGGTTCAATTCCAGCTCACAGGAGCAAAGGCTGGGCCTCCTACTCCCACCACCAGAGAGCAGTGATGCCTAAATAAAAAAATAAAAAATAAATATTTCTTAATAATCTATGTATTATATTAGGTCTTCTTTCTTTGGAATGGGCACAATTATGAATCTCATTCAGTCGGTTGGCCAATCTTCCACATTTCTTGGCATAGATGGGCGAGAACCTCTAGTGCTGCATTAATTTGTTAAACCATTTCAGTTGGCATTTCATCAATTCCTAGAGCTTTATTTTTCACCAATGATTTCAGTCTAGCTAGCACTTCTGTCTTCAATACCATCAGTTCTCAATAATTTGCTGCCTCCTGAAATGGCTTAATGTCCTCCAGTTCTTTTGGGCACAATGACTGCACATTCTTTGTACTCCTATATTTTTGATGCTTTGTGTCATTCAATATTTTGCCCATAAAATCTGTCAATATTGTCACTCAAGGCTTGAATCTGTCTTCAATTCTTTCAGTTCGAAAAATGCTGGGCATCTTTTGTCCTTTTGGTTTTCTAGTTTCAGATTTTTTCACATCGCATTATAATACTTTATATTCTTGTGTTGCCTTTTGAAATTTCCAGTTCAGTTCTTTTACTCCATCTTCTGTTCCATTTGCTATAGTTTCTTTATGCTTTAGGGCAAGTTTCAGAGTCTCTTCTAACACTGATTTTGGTCTTTCCTTTCTTTACTACCTTTGTAATGATATTTTTTACGTATGTCAAATCTGTTCATGAATTGATCTCTAAATTCAGCTGAGATAAACTCAAGGTTGTATTTTGGCTCTCATGGACTCATTTAAAATTTAAAAATTTAAATTTCTTCACCTTCAACTTGAACTTGCAAATGAATGGTTGATGGAATGCTCCACAGTCAGCCCATAGTCTTGTTCTAATTGATTTTCTCCATCATCTCTATGCATAGATATCATCAATTTGATTCCTGTGTATTCCATCTGGAGAAGTTCTCTTGCATAGTTGCTGTTCATGTTGTGGAAAAAACAGTATTGTAATGAATAAGTCATTGGTCTTGTAAGATTTTGTCATGTGTTCTCTAAAGTAATTTCTATCAAGAAGATTCTATTTTTCAGCTATGAATCATTCCTTTTTGTATCCAACCTTCCCATTCTAACCACAAGTAATTATCAATGCATTTTAATGGCATGTTTGATTTCTTTCCGAATACAGAAGTAGTTATTTGCATAAATCTAAATAATATTCATATTAACTGCACTTTCTTTTACTCAAATAGATTTTATCCTAGCACAGAAGGCATTGTATTTCAGCTTGAGATGTTCTTGTTGACAATGACTAAGACTTCATGCCTCTTTAGTTTGTCATTTCCAACATAGTAAACCATATGATTATCTGATTCAAAATGGTCAATACCAGTGCATTTCAGCTCATGGTTGCCTAGAGTATCTACCTTCAAGTGTTCCAATTCATTTTGATGATATCCAATTTTTCTAGATTCTTACTTTGTAAGTTCAAATTTCTTATTGTTAATGGATTTTTACAACTGTTTCTGCTCATTTTGATTTGTGATTTGAAAACTTTATTCCACCTATATGTGTGTATATATATATGTATATATATATTTCCCCATTGGTTTGAAATGAGCTTGTATGTCAGAATCTGTAAGGGTTTTTTTAAAAGGACTGTGAGACTTCACTCTCATTTATCTATTGATGAAGATTTAAATAACATTGTTGAGTGAGAAAAGCAAAGTTACATACAATGTATATGCTGATAGAATAGCAGAATATTATTTTGGGGGGAATCACTGCCCTCTGGTGGGAGTAGAAGAATAGCAGAATATTATCTTAAAGCAAAACAGAAAGAAAGAAAGCACAGACCAAGAGAATGCCTAGAAGGAACTATGCAAATATGCTAGGAGAGGTTAATTCTATAAAAGTTCAGCAGCAGAAAAAGAGCTAAATAAATATGAGAATTCTTTAAAGACAGTAGTGTTTAGTCTTGAAAGAAGAGTTAAGTGTGTGTGTGTGTGGGGGGTAGAACTTGGCATCATATCAATGGCAACCATCACAAACACATATATTTGGAGTTATCTTGTATGCAGATGATTAATGTATACAGCTGCTAAAAAGAAATCAGAACTTTGAGTCCACTCAAAAATTCTTAGAAGAAGGATCTGGTGACTTAATAAGAAAATTAGCCATGATAAGCCCTATGGAGTGTAGGTGGAATCTAGCCCAGGCAGAGTTGCACACATTGAGATCAGCTTGCCAACTGCTGATTGATGTGTGCATACGGGAAACGATCTCCAGGATATTCTGTCTGTGGAATAAAAAACGGCCAGTCACCAAGAAATTCTCACAGTGAAACCTGTGAGAGCCAGAATTCTATTGCATGTCCTTGCTTTTCCAAATCTAGAATATCTTTCACTTCTAGAAAGCATGCAGTCTTACCACTTTTCTATCAATGATTTTAGTGGCACATACTCATATTTGAGTGTTTTTTTTCTTTTCTTTCTGATAGGTCTCTATCATATACAAGTTCATTTTTAAGGTTTTACTATATATGTATTTGTGTAGATGTAGTTATGTAAAGGCATTAGAAAATCAATAAACCTGAATAAAGCAGTGTAATGATATGCAACAATTTAGAAAAACAGATGCATGATAGATGGGTCTGGGTGGTGATTTTAAATACTTTACTGTTTATCAGCTCCGACCAATAGAATTTTGTTCAATGAGGGAAATATTTCATATCTGTGTTGTCTGGGTCAACAGGCACCAGTGACATGTAGCCCTTGAGCGTTTGCAATGTGATTTGTGGGACTGAGGTGATGAATATTTAATTTTACTTCATTTTTAATGTAAATAGTCACACATCAGTGGCAGTTATTGTATTAGACAGCAGATCTCTCTACTTTTTGTTTGAAAACTTTTTTAACAAAAACACCTCTCTGGGGCTGAGCCCCGGTGGCGTAGTGGTTGTGCGCAAGACTGCGGCCCACTGAGTTAAAGGTTCAAATCCAGCAGCAAGGCTGGGCCTCCTACTCCCACCACCAGAGGGCAGTGATGCCCCCAAAACAAAAACACCTCTCTGTGGTGATGAGGAGCCCTGGTGGCATAGGGGTGACAAGTTGTGCTGTGAACCACAAGGTCAGTGACTCAAATCCACCAGCCAGTGCACCTGAGGCTGGTCTGCTCCCCTAATGATTTACAACCCTGTGAACCCAATGGGGCAGTTCTACTCTGTCCTATAAGATCTCTATGAGTTGGAGTTGACTTACTGGCGGTGAGCTGTGGTGATGGTTGCACATTATGATGAACATAATTAATGTCATTGAGTTATACATGTACTGACATTAAAAATTCAAATGTTGCTCTATATGAGCATATTTTAACACACACACACCTATCTTTGTTATATTGTAGGTTATGTATGACCACAGCAACCCTTAAAAATATCAGTGACTTGAGCAATCAATGCTTATTGCTGAACATTTCCACATTCTTCAAGGCTTGCTTAAGCATGAAATGCTTCTCTTCTCTTCTGAGAACCCAGGGTGACAAAATCTCTATCATCCAAAGCCCCTCTGGTTGCTTTGGGAAAGAACGGAATGCTACAGAGTCTCATAGGGACAATGTACATGCTACATCTGGGTGGGAAGTGGCATATGTCTCTTTTCTCATTTCATTAGCCAAGCAGGTCTCATAGGCACCCTGAGTTCAAGGGTGTTGGGAATAGCAGACAGATGAGGTCATCATGGAGAGGAGAGCTTGCAAGCAGTCATAATGTGTACCAAATCCGAGAAAGACAAGCCAAGTGAGAAAGCTAGAGCTCGCACTGCTTAATCAAGAGTTGTCAATTACTCACCACCCCTTGCCTCATTAGAGAAAAGAACTGTGGTCTTCATTTACAGAACTGGAAAACTTAGAAATGTGCTGAAAATGCAGGTTGTTACTGCTAGAGCAAATTTTGGTTGACTGCTTAGGGAAATATTTCAAAAGGATTTAACACTTCTTGTCTGGTAAAGCATTAAAGCTGATTCTGAGTACATTTCTATTTCTTTCCAAATGATAAGTTCTTTGAAGAAAACACACCAATTACTGGTAGCATTATGATTAATGGTATTTCTGCAACAACATGCATAAGTCTTACAGTCATAAGATAAGTGGACAATTTTGCTGGCAACTGGCAAATTGGTACAAGTGAGAATTTACTATTCCACTCTTCAATGACTGTAAATGCAAGCCAGGTCACATAAAAAGTACAAAATATCTACTGAGGGTAGAAAAAAAGCATTGAAGGTAAATCAGCTCAGAATTCAGTCTTGTGATACTTAATATGGCCTTCCTAGTCTTTGTGCATCCCATACAATGTATGCTGATAATGCAAATAAAGTGTATAAGATACCTTGGGGGAGGGTAAAGAAATGCAAATATGGTATATGAAACCCTAATATGGTGAGATACGATCCAATTGACTCTTACCCATTGCAACATACAAGGGGGGGCATGGAATACCAAAAATAAACAAACAAACAAACTGGAAAAAATAAACTCCACTGGGCAGAGCTTTCATATATGCATTTGTCCCACTAGATGATCATTCAGCAACTTACTCTGAGTCAGTGCACACAGTGGCATTGCCTGGGAAGATTCTTTTTGGTCACAGTGAACTTTTTGGTAAGAGCACTTTCGCTCAACCCTCATTTTTTTGTGTATGTATGTGATAGCCAATTTAAGGGAACAGCATGCAACTGTGAAATTGCGTTTTCTGCTTTGAAAAATGCCACAGAAATTGTTGTGATGTTGAACACAGATTACAAGAGCAGCATTATGGGAAAAATTCACGTGATTTTCTCATTGCAAAAAAGATGAAGTGTCAGTTAATGGCAAATCTCACTCTAGACATTGGTCATCTTCCTGAATTGATGAAAATGTCATCAAAATTTGTGCACTTGTGCCTAAAGACCGATGACTGACCATTAAACAGAAGGGAATGTTATCTGGACTATCTAGGAGTTCAGTTCAGTGAATTTTAATGTAAAATTTTGGGATGAGATGGGTCACTGTGAAATTTGTGCCTTGGGTCCTGCCTGACCAGAAAAAAGTGTTGAGTGGAAACATGCCATGGTCTGAAAGAACAGCTCCAAAGCTATCAAGACTTTTGTGCAAGGTCATTACTGGTGACGACACATGGTGCTATTCTTTTGAACATGAAAGGGAGCATCAATCAAGCCAATGGAAGATGCCTTCATGACCTCACCAAACCGCCACCCCCCCCAAACTCAAAGGTCAAGACAATGCGCATTTGTTTTTGCTTTATGTGAGGGGGATTGTGAATTTGGAATTTGTTCCACCACATCAGATTGTTAATCAAGCTTTCTATTTAGAAGTTTAGAAAAGATTGCATAACTGTGTGACAAAAAAAGGCCTGATTGTGGTAGACGGATAGACTGATTTTGCCATCATGACAATGCACCTGCTCACGCAGCCATCTCAGTGCTCCAGTTTTTTCCGAAAAATAAAAAACAAAAACAGCCTGCTTTTCTAGCCCCATCTACCTTACGAACCAAACATGATTCTGTGTGACTTCTTTTTGTTTCTGAGAATGAAGAGGGCCATGAAAAGACAGTGATTTGATGATGTAGAAGAGGCGAAGGAAAGAAAACAAAGGAGGCAGGTGCTGTCAGCCCTCCAAAATGGTTCCCAGGATGAAAAAGAAGACTACAGAATAATTGATGCATTTGAATGATGGTGATAACAAAACATATGGAAGGTACCATGAAGAACAAACAAATCTGTCTTATAGGGGTGTCAACCAGGATGCTCCTTTGAAACAAGGATGGGAGCCTTTGCCTCACATACTTTGGACATGTTGTCATGAGAGATCAGACCCCAGAAAAGGACATAATGGTTGGGAAGTAGAAGGTCAGTGAAAAAGAAAAGGAAGATCCTCAGAGATAGATGAACAAAGTGGTGGCAACAATGGTCTCAAACAATTGTGAGGATTATCCAGAGCCAGACATTGTTTCCATCGCTTGTACATACAATAGATAGCCCCCTTCCCTCCCAAAAAAGAATTTAAAAATCTATGTATTTAATTTTTTAACAAAACAACCTTATCACCTTGAAGGTACTCTCCATTACACTTAATACATTTATCAAATATGCTATTTCATCCTGGCTTGGCCAAACGCACCTTAGTCCTCAATGTGAGATCCATGTTCTTCAGCACGTTAAAGAGATCTCCTTCAATAGCTTTGCCTAATGTAAAATGTTCTTTGATTTCTCAGATGCTCCTTCCATGTGGGCTAATTGTGGATCCAAGCCAAATGAAATCCTCAACAAGTGCAATATGTGCTCTGTATATTTTTACATTTATTGGTTCAGTGGTGAGGATTTTGGTCTTCTTAACTCCAGTCGTCCAAATTTCTGAGTTTATTTGAGAGGGTGTTTCCAGTGCTTCATCATCTTGTAGAAAAATTTCATTGGCTATTTCATCAATTCCTGGAAGCTTGCTTGTCCTAATGCCTTAGGTGCAGCTTAAACTGAAGACTGTAATCCTTGGTCTGCTTCAGCAAATGCTTTCATTCCTCCTTGTTTTAACAAGCAAGGTTGTATCATCTGTATACTGAAAGTTTTTAATTAGCTTTGCTCCAATTCTGATGCCACTCTTCTCTTCATATAGTTCAGCTTCTCAGATTATTTGTTCAACATACCAAGTGAATAAGTACAGTGAAGGGATACAGCTTTGACACACACCTGTCCTGATGTTCAGCCATGTGGTATCTCCTTGTTTTGTCTGAAAAACTGCCTCTTGTTCATGTACAGCTATAACAAACTGCTCTGGAATTCCCATTATGTTCATCATTAGTGATTGTTCATTAAGGAACACATAGTCAAGTGTCGTTGAGTAGTCAATAAAGCAGCAGTAAACATCTTTCTGCAATTTTTTGTTTTCAGCTAAGATCTATCTGATGTTATCAGTGATATCTCTGGTGCCACATTCTCTTCTGAATCTGGCTTGAATTTATGGCAGCCCCTGTCAATAAACTGTTGCAACAATTGTTAAACTCTCAGCAAAATTTTTCTTTACACAAATATGGGCCTATTTTTAGTCAAATATCCAGGTAACTATCTATCAAATTTCTTGACATCGTTCCCGTGTTTCATCAACTTTTGGAAAATCTCAATTGGTAATTGATCAATTCCTGGATGCTTAGTTCATGCTAATGCCTTGAGCGCCACTTGAACATCATTCTTCAGTACCATTGGTTCTTGATCATGAAACAGATGAATGTCTATCAGGATTTTTTGGTATAGTGACTCTGTGTATTTCTTCCATGGTCTTACCTAGAGAATTTTTCAATATTTGAACTAATTTTTTTACTCTGTACTTTCTAATTCGAGATAGGTTAAGTGTCATCTTCCTTTTGGGCTTTTTTTTTTACTTTTTTTTTGGGGGGGCATCACTGCTCTCTGGTGGTGGGAGTAGGAGGCTCAGCCCCACTGCTGGAATTGAACCTCTGTCCCAGTGGGCCGCAGTCCCGTGCACAACCACTACGCCACCAGGGCTCAGCCCTCCTTTTGGGCTTTTTAGCTCCAGGTGTTTCCACATTTCATTATGATAATTTACTTTGTCTTCTTGAGCTGTCCTTTGAAAATTTATGTTCAGTTTTTTTTTCACTTTGTCATTTCTTCCTTAACTATTCTAGGATCAGAGTCTCTTCTGACAGTCGCTTTGATCATCTCCTTCTTTTCTGTCTTTTTAATGATCTGCTTTCTTCGTATGATTCTCTTCATGTTATCTCACAGCTCACCAAGACTTTAGTCATTCATTAATGTTCATTGTATCAAATCTGTTCTTGAAATGTTCTCTAATTCAGGAGGAATATACAAAATGTCATATTTTTACTTTTGTAAACATATTTTGATATTCTTCAACTTCAACCTGAATTTACATCTGAACAATTGAGGATCTATCCCACAGTCAGTCCCTGACTCTCCTTTGAAGAGGATATTGAGCTTCTCCAATGTCTCTTCCCACAACTGTGTTCAATTTGATTCCTGTGTATTTTATCTGCAGAGACCCATGTGTACAGTGAACATATATGTTCCTGAAAAAAAGTCAATTTCAATGAAAGCGTAGTTTGTCTTGCAAAATTCTATTATGTGATCTTGTTTTATATGTATTACCAAGGCCATATTTTCCAACTACTGTTCTTTCCTTTTTGTTTCCAAATTTTGCTTTCCAATTTCCAATAATCAGTGCATCTTGACAGTGTGTGACAAATTTCAGACTGAAGATGTTGACAGAATTCTTCAACCTCATCACCAGCTTTAGTGGTTGGTGCATATATTTGTATAATAGTTGTATTAATTGGGTTTCCTTTTAGGCACATATAAGGATATTGTCTGATCACAGCATTGCACTTCAAGATAAATCTTGAAATGTCCCTTTGAAAGATGAATCAGATGCCATTCTTCATGAATTTTTCATTCCCAGAATAGTAAACACCATGTGATTGTCTGATTCAAAATGGCCCATCTTGGCCCATTCCAGGTCATTCGTGGCAAGAATATCGATCTTTTTGTGTTCCATTCATTTTGGAGACTTCCATTTTCTAGACTAACTCTTTGTACATTGCATGTTTCAATTATTTAAGAGGGTTTCAGCTGTTTCTTTTCATTGTGCGTCACGCCCTCTCAGCACGAAGGTTTCTGAAAGTTGATTCCAGCAACATAATTATGGTCTACTCTATTTTGGGGAGGCGGTGGTTCTTCAGGCATGTTTGCAATGCCTTCCCACCTGAGGAGTTAATCTTCCAGTACTATATCTGACAATATTCTGCTGCTATCCATGAGGTTTAAGTGGCTAATTCCTCAGGTCTGGACCGTTTATGCCTTCTTCATCATTAGGCCTTAGTCTGGAAACTCTGCTAAACCTGTTCAAATTGGGCAGATGCTGCTGGTATGTCAATTACTGGCAACAGAGCTTCTAGCCTCATAGCATCATGTAAGCCACCACAGTAAGACAAACTGACTGAAAAGTGATGGATTTTGTTCATAGACATCTTTGATTCAAGAATTAATTTATTTTTTCAGTTTGAGAAAGGCAGAGGTATATTCTTACTTTTGGACTTTCTAATTCCAGGTAATCACACATTTTTTTTGGTATAATACTCTCTTCTCAGACATTTTTTTTGCTCAGCTCTTTTTAGCTCATCATTTCTCTAATTAACATTCACTTCTCTACTTTCAAGAACAAGTCTTGGCGTCTCTTATGACATTCATTTTGGTCTTTTCTTTTCATGTGTTTTATGACCTTTTGCTTTCTTCATGTCTGATGTTCTTGATGTCATTTCACAGCTTGTCATGACTACTTTGGTTATTAGTGTTTAATGTGTCAAATCTAACTCTTGAGATGTTCTCTAAATTCAGGTGCTATATACTTGAGGTTGTATTTTGACTGTTTTGTACTGAGTTTGATTTTCTTCTGCTTTGGGGCTGAGTCCCGGTGGTGTAGTGGTTGTGTGTGGGACTGCAGCCCACAGGGCTGGCGGTTGAAATCCAGCAGCAGCTCTCCAGGAGTAAGGCTGGGCTTCCTACTCCCACCAGGGGGCAGTGATGCCCACAAAAACAAAAACCTTGTTCTGTGTTCTGTGTAGGACATTCAAAAGTTCATACAGGAAAAAGAAAAAAAATTTTCTTCTGCTTCAACCTGACCTTTGCCTTTTGTTGGACTGATGATGTTGAGTTTCTTCATTAATTCTTATTATAACTCAAAACCCAACTCATTGCCATAGAGGTGATTCTTGTGTTTTTCCTGTGTTTCCTGTATGAAGTCTATGTGCACAGATACCATTTAAGTTGCTAAAAATGATTGTTTGCCATCAAGAAGTTTTTGGTTTCCCAAAATTCAATCGTGGGATCTCCAGCTTCATATCTATTGCTAAGGCTATATTTTCCAACATCTATTCTTTCCATATTGTTTCCACCTTTCAAGATGTGTTACAGCAGTGGTTCTCAACCTGTGGGTTGTGATCCCTTGAGGTCAAACGGCCCTTTCACAGGGGTAGCCTAATACATCCTGCATATCAGATATTTACATGCCAATTCATCACAGTAGCAAACTTACAGTTAGGAAGTAGCGACTAAAATAATTTTACGGTTGAAGGATCACCACAAAATGAAGAACTGTATGAAAGGGTTGTGACATTAGGAAGGTTGAGAACCACTCTGTTACAGTCAACAATAAATATCAATGTATTTTGATTACATTTTTGATCAGTTACAGATTGAAGAGATTGCTAAAATTCTTCCATTTCTTCATAATTGTCATTAGCTGTTGGTAGATAACTTTGAATACTAGTTTCATTAACTCATCTCCCTTGTCATATAGACATCATCATATCACAGTCATTGCATTTTAAGATAGATCTTGAAGTGTCTTTTCTGATGATGAACGTAACATTTCTCTTCAATTTTCATTCTTGCCATTGTAAGCTATGACTGTCCAATTCAAAATGGACAGCACCAATTTATTTCCGCTTACTAATTCTGCTAAAACCTGCTCAATTTGGGTGACTTCTGCTTTTTTAAATACCCATGGCATAGCTTCCAGCATCATAGTAAAAAGCAAGCCATCACAGTATGTAACAAACTGACCAGCAAGTGGTCAGATTAGATGAGAGAGGTGTTTAATCATTTTGTGCTCTGGTTCGACTTGGTTCCATACATGGTTTCAAGGTTTGAGCAGAGCTTACACTTTCAAAGGTTTGCCAATGGCCAGCTGAAAATATTTTGATTGGCTCCAACAGCATGGTATTTCAGTTTCTCAGACCCGAGGCTTGGAACCTGCTCTTAGTGCCTGGTATTCACTTGTTGCATTAGTTTGATTTTCAGTGGAGGATCACTGGTAAAATGAGCTTCTAAGGGTTCTGGAGGATAAAATGAATCTTTCCAGATCTTAGGACCTTATGGAGTGTGATGAGGCTTCATGTAGAGGACATTCCTCTACCTGACCCCACAAAAAAAACCTGAAAGAGGCAACCATTTGCCTCCATATTCAGTCATATATATGAGTTGGTATTGTCTAGATGGCCATTATTTCATATATATTTATCATCTGTTCAAGTATGAAAAGGAATGTGGCAATTGCTTTATTGGCCCCAATATCCCAGACACCAATCCATAAGGACTTTTGGTGGTGCAACAATTAAGTGCTTAGCTGCTAACAGAACATTTAGTGGCATGAACCAATTAAAGCTAAGATCTGAAGGATGAGCAAGTTTCAGGAAGCAAAGAAAGGGTGTAAACATTCAAAGGGTGAGTTTTCCAGGAAGAGGAAAGTGTACATAAAATGATACAAAAGATAGCTCAGAATTCAATGGAGGAGTTTTGTATAAGATAGGGAAGAAAGGCAGAGACTAGAATATATTCAGGACGTGTAACGGGTTTGGGAATTCATCCTAATAGTAATGGAAAATATTTAACCTGAGGGTGACATGATCTAATTTCTATTTTGAAAGATACCTTTGATTGCAGAGTCATTATAATCAGGGATGGAATTATGAAGAATGGGATTCTTGCATTTCCCCATTTTTGTCAGGGTGTCATGCAATACAAATTGGCTCTCTCATTTGTTCCATTAAAATCAATGACTTTGTTTAGGCAAAGTGGCTTCTGGACATCATCCCGGAGAGGGGTGAGAAGGGTCCTTGATAATATTCTAAATTTGCTAAATGAAAATAGGAGAGTAGCTGAGAGGATTGATTTTGGGGTGAGCCAAAAGTCGTTGTGACATGGGGCCAAACAAAGAGGGCCTATTAGGCGAGGTTTAGCAAGCTGTGACTGTGAGCTATGAAGGGACACCATTTTCTCAAATGGTAACTCAGTTTGTAAATGAGGGTGACGAGAATGAGTAACACTTCTTCTGTATGATAGCTACAATACTGTAGCCCGTTCTGATTCCGATCGCATCTGGAGGTGTTGTTTTATGCTATGTCATATGTCAGAACGTTTGAGTCTATCATTTCAACACCAAAGGGGTTGGTATCGCATACACTTTCATAGGAAAAGAAAATCTCAGCAAGAGTGAGACCAGAGGACATTGGTCCTTAGAAGTTTGAAAATCTGAGAGCAGGAAATTAATCTGCAGTGGAAATTTGGCTTGCTTTTTTTTCAGGTTGGCTTGTTTGTTCTGAAAAATGAAGTTTTTAAGAATAATCAAAGACTAGAGGGTGGATGACCGGTTTTGCTGGTTACTTAAAGTGGGGGGCATTTATATATATATATATATATATATATATATATATATATATATATATACACACACATATATAGAAAGGGGAATAGAACTATGTACTCAGATCTATATATTAAGAATTAAGGTTGCAGATGTAACCTTAACTCCCTTAACATGAGAATACTTTGTTCTAATCATCTAACATTCTGTGATGCTCACCTTTCTAACATGATTGCTGAAGACAAAATGGGTGCATAAGCAAATGTGATGAAGAAGGCTGATGGTGTCTGGCTATCAAAAGGATATAGTGTCTGGGGTCTTAAAGGCTTGAAGATAAGTGGTTTTTCGAGTTTTTCTATCTCAGCCTTTTTTTCTCGTGTATGCATGAATGATTCTTTGTGAGAGGGCCTGACCTTCCAGCAGTATATTCTTTGATGTTGAACAGGAACTCTAGCCTTTACCCTTTAGATACTGGTTGGCACTCTCCCCATAGTTGTGACAACCTAAGTTGCCACCAGACATGGCAAATGTACCTAGAGGGGGGTGTTAGTTGAGAATCATTGGATTAGCTACTTTCCCCATACATTTTTATCCCAATGATTGGACAGATTTTTCACTGTTACTTCTTTTGATGCTTATGCTCAAGTAGAGGAAAGGCTGTTTATAAATAGGTACAGAACTCCACGCCCATCTAAGAGGATGATTTGGGGATATAATATTCTGTGGTTTCCAGCATGTCAGAGGTGTTTACTGAGTTTGAGAGGCACTTTCATTGGTGCTTGATGAAAATGAAAGAATTTAGAAGGTAGGTGGTATGTGTCTCATGATGTATTTTCTAAAGTGGTTGGAAAGGACCCAGAACACACTGTATTTTATGTGTGTGAAGGAGCATGAAAAAATATTCATTGAATAAAATATTCATTAAAATCAAGCTTGCCTTTCCTATTTATCTTTAGACATTTAATCGGTGGTTGAGTGGGGCTGTGAATTAACAGGATGGAAGGTCACATGTGATTGTATTCAAGGATGCGTAGGAAAGGCCAGCTAAAGCTGGTGACCACAAACAAGAGATAAAAGAAATTGAGAGGGTGAATTTAGAAATGAATTTCATTCAGAGATTTACTGGGATATGAAATGAGGCACGAGGCTCCCTTGAGAAAGTTCTGAAGTCACCCAGCATCAGGCAATTTGAGATAGGGACAGATGACTCAGAGCATGTCTTAGTAGAATGGGCCTAGCCCTGAAATGCTGATGAGGAGATGATTCCAGAAACATGAATGAGGCAATCTAAATGCTGCCAAATTATCAAAATGAACTCAAAATGAAAATCAGAGAAATGAATGCTAGGTAAATACCTATGTGCAAATAATTCTACCAGGTGGAAACAGGAAATCAGACCCGTAGAGCTGGAAGGGAGCCCTCGTGGTAAGGATGTGATGAGCTCTTGAACCAGACTGCTTGGATTCAAATTCCAACTCCACCACTGGGTAGCCTTGAACATGATACTTGCTTTCTCTTTGTCACAGGTTCCTTGTGTATAAGAAGTAAAGTATAAAGGGCTGAGCCCTGGTGGCACAGTGGTTGTGCGCGGGACTGCAGCCCACTGGGATGGAGGTTCAATTCCAGCTCCACAGGGGCAAAGGCTGGGCCTCCTACTCCCACCACCCGGGCAGTGATGCCCTGAAAAAAAAAAAAGAAGTAAAGTATAATAATAGGATTTACCTCATAGGGATGCTGTGTGGATTAAATTAACTGAAAAACAGCTATAGCTGATTTATTCTGCTCAGAAAAGTTTGCCTTAAGTTTTGTTTAGGAATGTTAGCTATTATTATTATTATTGTTATTATTATTATTGTTATTATTATTAATAATTCTAGACATAAAGAGACTATAAGTTGCCCAGAGGCATGGCTATAGTTAGGTACAAAGTATTCAGACATAGACTCTCAGTTCACATCTGGTGCCTTTTATTTCAATCTCTTTCCCTCCATGTAGTGTCTGTGTGAATGTGTGTGAACGAGTGCATGTGTGCATGCAAGCACATGCACATGTGTGAGAATAAGAAAAGACATGGAAAAAGTAGAACACATTTAAAAAATATTTTATATCAGGATCATACTTGAGCCCCTAACAAACCTTATGACATAAGATTAAAATCTCTCACTTTATAAATATGGAAACATAGATACAGTAAAAAGGTTAAGCAATTTGCCTAAAAGGTCAGAGCTAATGAACAGCCAAGTTGCAATATTAAATCAGGGCTTCTGACTCCTGTTCGGTGCCTCTGTCCTTTCACCCCATTTCCCATCTATGACTGAAGCTGAATGCATGAGAGCTGAGAGTAGAAGCATACATGAATTTCTGGGCAGCACAGTGGAGGGAGCTCTGCAACTCCACAGGTGAGAGCAATCAGGTAGGGCTGGTTAGGAAGGTAGACATCTGTCCCAGTCCTTTCCATATTCTCTCCAGGGCTCATATGTGTCCATGGATTTGATTCTAGCCCTCCTTCCACATCCTCTATCATCTTTTTTTCCTTACTCTTGGACTGAATATTTCATTATGCTGGGGTCATAATGATTATTCTAAAACCCAAATCTGACTCTCCTCCTTTGCTGGTGGGAATACAAGATGGTTGCAGCCACTGTGGAAAACAGTTTGATGGTTTCTCACAAAGTTAACCACAGAGATAGCTTATGACCATGCAATACTACTCACACAGCCACACCCCAAAGACTTGAAACAGATGCTGGGCACTGATGTTCATTGCAACACTATTCCTAAAAGCCCCAATGTGGACACAACCCTAGTGTCCATCAACAGCAGATCGAATAAACAGAATGTGCTAAATTCATATAATGGAATATCATTTCACCATACAAAGAAAGCGACTTTGAAGCCCCATTAAATGAAAGAACAAGACTCTGAAAAGTCACACATTTCATGATTATTTGTATATGAAATATCCAGAAGTGATAAACCCAGAGAGACAGAAAGCAAATCAGTAGTTTCTCAGGATACAATCAAAAGGAAGAATAGGTATTGAACATGAATCTTCAGCTTCCTTTTGAAGATGTGAAAATTTGGACCTCATTCAGAGTGATGGGTGAATATTAGGAAAGTGTTACATTCATAATTTTGTGTTCAATTCCACTTTTGGTTTAGTTGCCATGGAGTTAACTCCAACTCTCATGTGTGTTAGATTAGAAGCCTACTTCGAGGGTTTTCATAGCTAATTTTTCAGACGGAGATGATCAGGCCTTTATTCTGAGGTGTCTTTGAGCGAATCTGAATCTCCAGTCTTTTGGTTAGTATCTAAATACTAACCGATGGGCTTGTATCCAGTGACTAATCCCCAAACCCACAGCAATACAATTGATTCCTACTCGTCGAAACCCTATAGGACAGTGTGATAGGTAGGTTTATTGAGCCAACCTGGCCAATAAGAACATGCGGGATTAATCAGGTTGCAATCTGATTGGAGGGCAAAGTGATGAATGACTGCAAAGCCTGAGACCTTCTCTCTTGCTCTCTAGTGACCAGTGTGGGCTGGAGCATTTGATCGATTTATGTTTGAAGCCTCAACCTAGGTACTTTAGTGCTACTCAAAAATGTTTTAAAATGCTAAGAGAGACAAAATTCTAGTGCAGATGCTCTGGGTCATCAGAAAAATTTAATAAGGTCAACCCAAGTGATGTGATGGGCTTTTAAAAGGCAAAAACTGGAGATTATAGAAA
>PVJH01028086.1:0-27792 GCA_004026705.1 Nesogale talazaci
TCGCTGACGTCCAGGGTCCAAGGAAAGAGCACAGAGGAGGAAAGCACAGAATCAGGAGAAGACAGATGCCCTTCTTACTCAGGAGGTTTTCTGGTCTGTTTGAGAACACCATGCTGTGTGCGTGAAGAGCAACAATCCCGGAATCAAGACAAACCCATGGACATCCAGTGGATTGGAACTCATTGTACTGCTAGATAAGGTTCCAGAGACTGGGGCTCTCCCTGGGGGGCAGACAGCCTCACCCTCCTGAGGAGCAGCTGGTGGGTTAAACTGAAGAGCATAACATCTAACTCACAGCAGCACCAGAGGAGACAAAGAGAAGAACCCCATGAAGGAAATAAACACACAGCAGCATGAGAGATGGAAGGCTTGGGGTCAGAAACAAAAGTTCTTATGAAAAAAACACAAGCCTTGACCTGGTTTCAAAAGCTGGCTCTACTTCTGAAAAGCAGTTGCTTTTTCATCTACATGTAAATTATTGATGTGCACATTGTTGCTGTTGGAATTTGCTCCAGGTTCTGGTGAGCCCCTGTCTAAATGAATGCGATGTGGACGTGGGGTGACCAGGAGTGGGAACAAGGGGTCCTGTGCCAGCTTTATGATCATTGATCTGGGGTTTTTGGTTTTTTTTTTTTTTTTGCTTTTTCGGGCGCATCACTGCCCTCTGATGGGAATGGGAGGCCTAACCTTGCTTCTGGAGAGCTGCCTCTGGATTTGAACTGATAACCCTGTGGGCTGCAGTCCTGTACACAACCACTACGCCACCAGGGTTCAGCCCCCATTGATCTGTTTTAAGTCTGTGGTTGTGTCCTTTGTATAAGGGGGCTTCAAAACTTTGTGGAAAACTTCTGAGGATCTTTGCATTCTATCGTTCCATAAGCCTCTTGCAACCTCCTTTTGTGTGTGTACTGGTACCATGCACATCATTCTGACTCATGGCAACCTCAGGTAGATGAGAAGAGGGCTGTGTTCCATAGGGTCTTCAGTGGCTGATTTGTGGGAAATAGAGTACCAGAACTCCCTTCCAGGATGCCTCTGGGTGGACGCAAACTGCCAACTTTTGGCTAGGAGTCCAATGTTTTGCCATTCTCAACACTTTATATATAGACCTCAGGTGTCTACATGAAAGGATTAAAAGTGAAGGGGCGGAGTTAAATAGATAAGAAAGAGCCTTATATAAAAGAGTAGTTGTGTATTAAGAAAACATCCCAATCCAGTCCAGATCCAGTCCATAAGTTTAAATATTAGCCCGTATGTCCAGTCCCAGTCTCCAAATTCCTCTTCAGACTCATGAAACACATGGAATGGCCAACGAGTACAAGCGTATCACAGGCCAGTGGATCCACAAGAGTTTCCACCCTCTGGCCTGTGATGCTCTGAGTAGATAAACAAATCCTGGCTGCTATGTGTAGAAGAGTGCTCCACACCAGAGTTCTGCTGGAGGTTTGGGACCCAAAGCTCTTTTCAGCATTGTTCCATTGAGCTCTCTACCTTGGGAACCTACTGGGTATAGGTGGTGGCTTGGGTCTTCTGTGAGCTATGTAGGTTCATCCTTCATTACTCAGGAGTCTCTGATGGCTAGTGACAGGGAAACCAACCCGAGTACATCAAGGACAGCAATGTGCTCTCTGGGGAGCAGATTAATGGGGGCTCTTCCTTGTAGTATGTACAGGTTTCTGTGCAGTGACTGCTTGCATCCGAGCCAATCTCAAGCTTCTGGCTGTTTACAAAGCAGTTGGCCACATGCCTGAGAAGGTCCCTAGGAAGCTCCTGCCAGCCTGAAGGATCCTGCTTGAGCACACGTGTTGCATGTCAGCAACTCATGGTGACCCCATGTGTCGAGCTAGAATTGCCTCACAGGGTTCCCTAGGCTAGAATCTCCATAGGGACAGATGGCTAGGTCTTTTCTCCCTTGGATCCGCTCGTAGCTCGTAAGTTTGAACCACCAACCTTTCAGTTAGTAGCCTAGTGCTTAACCAGTGGTGCCACCAGGGCTCCTTTTCACCATGATAAGAGTCGGAGGGGGCAAATGAGGGTGGTGGTGGTTAGACATGTGGACGAGCCAGGCTACACAGAGCAGGGATTTCTCTCTCTGCAGACACACCTTTTTTAAAAAATTTATTTTATTTCTGCTATAGATCTACCCTTTGCACTGGAATTTTAAGTGTGTGTGTGTGTGTGTGTGTGTGTGTGTGTGTGTGTGTGTGTGAGAGAGAGAGAGACAGTTAGGTTTTACGTCAACTCGAGTAGACCAGGATTCTCCCTGGATGTGATCTGACAGTGTGGTCAATTTCTCTAGAGGATCTTCGGTGAGGAAGCCAAGCAGTTAATCTGGCCGGAGTCTTGATACCATTGGAGGCGTTTCCTTCGGGATACAGTCTACTCTTTTGTCTTTAAGCCCTTGTCTTGGGGGCTCTCACAGCCCTGATCACATGTGGTCTACTCTAGTGGAGACTGACAGTGTGCAGGAGTTGACTCATTCTTATCGCCGGATCTGGATCCTTCATCTGCTTCCTCGAGTTCCTGTTACTGTTAAGTCACCTGCCGTCCCCAGAGCCGGCAGAGGACTGCTGACCTTGGATGCATTCAGCTCTGCATCTACCGGCCCGTGGTCTTCCTGCTTCCTGTTTGTCAGCCCTTGAAGCTCCAGGACTCAGGAGAAGCCTACATCTGACATCTGACCTGATGTCTGGCACTTGAACCAAATGGGAGTTAACCGACTTCTACAACCGTGTGACCCATTTCTTGACATAAATCTTTTCATAGACATATGTGTACAAATGTCACTGGTTTTGCTTCTGTAGAGAATCAAGCCCAAGACAGTGTGTGTGCTTGTCTGCATTCAATAAATATTTGCTGGTCTGTTAGGATAGGCCTTGTGGTATAGACACAGGAAGTACAATGGCAAACTAGAAGGGGTTATACCTTCAAAGTACTTGACCTTTATATCTATGATCCATGACCTTTTAAAATGACAAGGTGTTAACTTTTGTTGTCATGCGGACAGTGGATGTTTTTTGCAACCTGCTTTTCTTATTCTTTAACACACTAAAGCCAACCCACTGCTATCATATCAATTTCAACGCACAGGGGACTTATAGAGTCGGTTGACAGCAGCACATGAAAGATTAGATAGAAAGTCTAAGGTGAGCCGATCTTACGTTAGTGGAGGGGAAACACTGTTTAAAAGATGGAGAGAATGACTGCACAGCTCGAAGAATATGATCCAGGTCTGTAGGAATCCTACAGACAGCCACACCTGGATTGGTGTATGTTCTGTTGTGTGCCTTTCTCAACAACATTACAAATTTATGTAGTTAAGTCATGTGTTAGTCTGGGTAGACTAGAGAAACAAATTCATAGACACACATATGGTTATAAGGGGAAGGTTTATATACAAAAGAAATGGAACATTGAGAAAGCATCTCAACCTAGTCCAGTCCAAAGTCATAAGTCTGATATTAGTCCATATGTCTGATACCAATCTATAAAGTCTCCTCTTGACTCACGAAGCACATGCAATGACACCAGGACAATCTAGAAGCATCTTAGTGCTGGCAGGGGTCTCTCTGTGGCTTCCCATTTCCAAGGCTCAGGGTCCATCAGCAGTATCCATTGGTGGCAGAAGCATCTCAGCACTGGCAGGGGTCTCTCTATGAGAGGTCTGATTCCATCAGGACAAGTCCATGTGGCCTCTTCTCCGGCTCCTCCATTCTTTGGGAATCAGGAGTGATCAGAATGCTGTCATCTCATCTTGTCAGTAGTTCGTCTCCCAGAGACTGAGTCAAGTCTCTCTACTCCGATTGGGGAATACATGAGACTTCCCAGAATTCTCAAGAGAAAGCCATGCCCACACAGAGATATCATTGGCTATCTCCAGATTAACAGGTTAGACCACCCCTATATCCCAATCATGAAATTGACATCAAGTACATGACTGCCACAAGTCAAATCTATCATTCCTTTATAATAAAATTTTTTTTATTCCTGCTTAGAAATTTCATTTTCCTACAAAGTTTTCACAAATGATTCATTTGATCTATTTCTTTTTTTTTTCTTTTTAAATTTCTTATGTTTCTAGGTATTGGAATTTATGTATCAAATTTATCACTTCATTTGTAATTTACTGCTGGGATGTGAACTGAGCATCCAAATTAGTTATTTCTTCCAAACAATTCACAACTAGGGAAGTGATTTTTATCATGGATAGTGGATAGATTTTTGATCTATAGTGAGCTGAGGTGGTGAGGTTGGGGGTATATTATGGAAGGGAGAGGGGAACAGACTGACTTAGGAAATTTGTTTTCAGAAATGGTGAGGAGGTATGGCGAGGGGTGGAGGATGTAAACCATGAATAGAGGGATGTAAAATTTCTGGAACCAAGTGTTTATATAAAATAATGATTCTTAATCAAGAATGGATGTGCCAGCTCACTGGGGGCTTTAAAAGAATACCCATGGTTGGACTAGTAGAGCTGACAGAGGGTTGAAATTCCTAATTTTTTGAAAGTTCCCCAGGCAAACTATGGAAGGTAAAGCTAGTCAGATCTACAGGGAGGAGACTGAGATAGACATCAATGCCAAGGTGGTTTTTTTGTGTGTGTGAGTGTGTGTGTGTGATTTTTTTTTATTGCTCTATTTTTTTTTTCTATTAAAAAAATTCTAGTTTTAAAACTGGAGGTAAGAAAACATCTGCCATTTCACCCATCTCCACCCAGGCAGTTCAGCGTGCCCATCAGGGTGCTCAGCCATCACCATGAACTGGGCCCTGGGGGCACAGAGGTCCAACACTTGCCTGCTAACCAAAAGGTTGTTGGCTTGACTCTACCAGCCAATCTGCACCAGAAAGATGTGGCAGTCTTCTTCTGTAAAGACCTCAGGGGGGCAGTTCCACTTTAGTTCATGATGAGTTGGAATCAACTCATTGAGATGGCCGTGGTTTTTTAACCAAAGTGTAGTCAGCTCCCCTGTAAAAGTTACCCAGAGCCCATAGCTGGCCTCCTGTAGTTACACAAGGGAACAGAGAATCCAACTCCTCCCCAGTCCAAAGCCTGGTACCACACCAGCCTCCATCCTTCTCCCTCTGTTCTGACACCAACCAATTTTCCCCTGGAGCTTCACTACTCTGCGGGGTTCTAGAATCTCTTGCAATTGTGAGACAGACAAGAGGATGATGGGTGTTTATCAGGGAAATGAACAGCTTACCAAAATCCAGAATCAAAAAACTTCAACATACAACCCTCGGTCCACAGCGGCACCTCTCTTCCGCCAGGAGCCAAGTCTCTCTCTGGTCCACAGCCTCTCAGCTGTATGACTCCTTAGCTTGGGTTTCCATGGGCCAGGAAGCCCACCCCCTGCACTGGCTCTCAGAGTCTCAGCGCTGCTCCTGTATTTCATCTCACGGTCTCCATGCCACAGCCTCTGGTTCCTGGGTGCTCAGCCTCTGCCATTTCAGTCAGAGATTCCAGTGTGTTCCACCAGTGACTCGCCTTCCTTTCTGGTCCTGGGATTTCTCTCTGTTCCTGCTTCTTAAATAGCTGATCCTTATAGCCAGGGGGTTGGAAACGCAAACTGACCAATGTCCTCTATGAGTGGTAAGCATGCCTTATTGGCATAGTCCCCTGGAATCAGTTAGTAGGAGCTAGAGGCGAGCAATTCAGATATTTCACTTCACCACAGCCCACTAAGCCTTGTGTCTTCCTTTCTACTGACCCCCAAACTAAATGCAGTTTTAAGTGCAGGTAGTCTCTGAGGGTAGAGAGAGCAGGCCTTTGGACTCAAGTAGTTGTGCATTTCTCCCTCTCTCTCTGTCTCTCTCTCTCTCTCTATCATTCTCCAGCCTGCGTTTTCTGGGGCTAGCCACTATTCTTCTCTGAGTCTCCATTTCCAGTCTTAAACCGACATAATTGCATTTGTTCAGTGGGGCGGTGATGATTCCATGGGGACTCAAGTATAAACCACCTGGCTCAGCCTCTGACACATGAATGCATTCTCCCCCTTTCTCTTCAATGACTTCCAGCCCTTGTCTCCAAGCTGCCTTTAGCAGGAACTGATATAAGACATTGACAATGACAACATGAAAATGCTTGTCAAAAGGAGGGGCAGAGAGATCTGCATGGGGGTTCCATCCCAGGGCTTTGGGAAGCCCTCAGAGGCTAAGTCTTTTAGTAGAGGAACTCTTCTTCCTTAGCAAGAACCGGAGAAGCTTTGAATGTCACGATGTATGGCTGTCAAAACTCGGCTAAAGCAACACTTGTCTCCCATGCGGGTGGGGCCCTTGGGTTCCGGAGCCAAGATCATCTCAGCCCCTGGGCAGCTTTGCCTGTGCACCCAGAAGCAGTGCCAGCACAGTCATCTTGAGGGACAAGGAAAAGCTTCATGCAAATCAATTCTCAGAGAAAAGAATCTCTCTTTTCGGGAGGATGGAAAAATCCCAGTCTTTCTCCTGAGAGGCATCTGACTTACTTTTATATTCTTGACAGTCATTAGGTTGTCTGACCTACGCCTATTGACATCATCTCCGTTTGACAGGGCCTTTGGAATTGGCCTCGGGACACGAAGCATTTCAAAGTGATTTCACATGCTGCCCGGCCTGGGCATGGCAAGTTGACATCAAATATTTACTTGGGGATTGGGTGCTAAATAGTATTCTTTTGAGATCACCTATTAAAGAGGCCATGAGGACTGGTAGCCAGAGAGGGGATGGAGGTAAGTTTGTAATGAAACATTGGGACACTGTAGGTCTCTCAAAGCCTGAACCCTTAAGAGGGTTGTGCTTTGTGGTTTTAGGCAGGTGGCTAAACCAATCTGGACCTCAGCCATACTTTTCCAGAAAAGGACAATAGTGTCTTTCTTACTTCAAATCCAAGGCCCTCTTCTCTGAAAAGAACATTCTCTTGGTGGGCAGGAGGGGAGGGCTCATGCATCCCCGGGGATGGGGACATGCATGGTGGCAGAGGAGAGAGAGTGAGGCATGACTTTGAAACAGTGAAAGTAGGGTCGTCCACCTGGTGACACTGATCACATCCCCACAGACCAGACCTCAGGGCAGGTGTCCTGGAAGTCTCTGGATGACAATGAGGCTTGAGTTACACAGAAGATGAGATGATCACGTGTCACCGAGGCTCGGTCTTGCCTCCTTCTGTTTCACTGGGTAGAAAAAAAGTCCCCCTCCCCATTTCAAATATAATTTCAGAAACAGTTATTAATTGCTAAGAGATACAGAGACATAGAGAGGTCTTTAGAATGAGGTTAAAATGCCATCCAAGGATTCAGGGCAGGTTGCTATGTAACGGAATATGGGACCACGGGATCCGTCACAAATGCATGACTGGTGACAGATCAATACATCACAGCGACAAGAGAGACAGCAGAAACAGGACCATGATTGGGACACGTACATGGTTAGGTAGAAAAACTTACAGGGTTGGTCCAGAGCTTTTCAACTATCAGGGCCAGACTGACGGAGGTGACTCATGGCTGTGTGACCTATTGTCCCTGCGGCCATCTATCTTAAGGTAACATTACCGAGGTCTTTAGTTAATGGACAGACAGAATTCAAAGGAGGCTTCATCTTTTGCAAACTGGGTGCTCAGAATCGAAGCTCTAGTATTCTGGACATCAAAGAAACAAATCAAGAGAAGGATAGTGCAGGTTTCAAAGAACAAGGGGAGCCACACCTACCGGGGAAACTCAGCTCAAACCCTCTGGCATCCAGGGACATCCCACTCATGAGGCCCATAGAGGAGAGAGTAGAACTAGCTCTGTGGGTTCTGAGATGAAATCCTTATGGGAGTTGAAAGCCTCATCTTTTTCCTACAGAGCGGCTAGTGGTTTTGAACTGCTGACCTTGCAATTAGCAGCCCAATGAGCAACCCATTGTGCCACCAGGCCTCCATGTACTGAGGCAGAAGGGATTTCATTGAAATAGTCCTGTGAACTCCCCATCAGGGTGAGCAAAGTATTCTCCAAGAGGACTCCAGACATGTCCTGAGACGTGAGATGTTCTGACCACAGAGGCTTAGAGGGGGTTTCATTGGAGACACAACCTCTTCACTTAGTGGTCAAATCTGAATTACTGTGACTGCTCTCCCTCACCAAAAACAAGCAAACAACAACAACCAACAACCAAAAGCTCTCCTCTAGGCAGGGAGTTAGATGTCATCTCACTGTGGGACCAGAGACTCCCAAGTGTGTACCCTGGCTCCCCAGTTAGTGTCCCAAACTCATGAGGCTGGTTGGAATTCCTCAACTTTCTTCTCCTGTAAGGTCCAGACCAGACATAACCACACACACACACACACACACACACACACACACACACACACACACACACACCCTCAGGGTTCCTGAAGCTGTGAACCATTCTTGGAGGATGGCCTCATCTTTCGGCCATTCCCAGGCACCTTCCACCCAATGCAGGAGCCATAATGGGATGAAAGAAAAGGACCTGGCCTCAGATAAGAAGTCCCAGAATCTGATCTGCTGGGCTTCCTTTTTCTCTTTTTTGAAGTAGAGGACTTCACCCACAGTGATACTGTGTCCCCTTTCCCGATAATTCTATCACTTTCAGATATCAAGAGGTTTAGACCAAAAGGCCTCTGTGAGGAGACAGTAAGCTTCCAGCACAGCTGAACTTCAAGGAATGAGCAACGGCAACAGAAATCAAAATCAGAGGGAAAAAACACCCAAAACAAATCCCCCGCCATCGAATCACTTCTGACTCAGGGACGCTCAGAGCAAAATAGAACTGCTTCTCTAAGCTTCCAGGGTTGTAAATTTTTACTGGAGCCGGAAGCCTCATTTTTCTCCCTGGGAGTCGCTGGTGGATTTGAACTGCCAACCTTGGGTTTAGCAGCCCAAGGTACAACCCACGATGTTACCAGGGTGCCTTTGAAGGGATAATTAAAACTTTTGTGATGTAGTATTTACACGTTACTGTTAGGTAGCTAGCTTAGAGACAGGGCGGGCAGGGACAGGTCTTTCCCTGCTTACAAGGGCCCTTATAGAGGAGGTTGGAAGGAAATCACGCAACTATCGAGCACCTATGAAGCCCCCAAACTGAGCATGCAGGCACAAGCTCTCTAGGCCCAGGTAAAACAATGTCTTGGACACACCCACCTTAGGTGTATGACCCAGGGGGCCTAACTCAGCCAATGGACTCAACCCCTACCATCAACCACACATCCTCAGCCAGAGACTTGACATATCCTGGCTGTGGGAAGGCCTTGCTCTCTTTTACCCTGCACCTGGTCAGTGGTGGATGGAGGGTGAGGGTCTCCCTTCCCCTGGGGGGGAGGGGGAGGGTCTCCCTTCCCCTGGTGGGGCGTATGTACCTGCTCCAGGTCTACTTGGGGGCCACAGCTTCATGGCTCACATGCTCTTAGTCTCTGAGGCCCCATTCTCTTAGCTTCATGGGTTCTTGGGCTTCTGGTGCCCCAGAACACCCCCGCCCCATTGCCACATATGTGGGTGTTCTTTTCCATGTGGTTGCTCGTGTCCAGTGGTGAACCCCGGCACAGCTTCTATTTGACATGACACGCCTTCCAGAAATGGCGTCTATCCTTTTGGGACTATAGAATCTGGAACTTGTCCTGTCCTTCATAAAAACACCCTTGGATCACACAGCATGTATCGGCGTGATTTCTCTCAGCCTGCAAAGCCAAGGACCGAGGTATACTCACTCTAGAAACCTAAATGACCATGGTAGAGAGATGAAGCTCTCGACGTCCCTAATGAGTTAGAGTCTCGGCGATTCACAGGGACAGTGCTACTCTGTCTTAGCGAGGGTCACTCTGAGTAGGCATTAACTCGATGCCAGTGAGTTTGGGTTTGTGTTTAGAAGTGTTGCGTGTCTACCAGTGCTTCAATTCTGAACACCTGGTTTTCCAACAGCAATGGATGACCATGAATGCCCAACATTCATTTGCAGAGTTGCCACCTTCGATTGAATTTCTTCCACTATTAACTAGAGCTGGGAACAGGTTTGCCCTCAGACAGAGTCCATGGGAAAGTGAGGCACCCCAGCCCCGCTATAGCCAGTCCAGGCAGGGGCAGTGTCCTGTAGGGACTTGCTAGGGTGTGTCCTATGGAGACACTGTACTGGGGCATGTAGTCATGAGTCTGGTCCTGAAGCCTTGGTTGGAAGATCTGGGACCCATATCAGAAAGGCCCTTGTCTAACATAACTATGTGCCCCCATCATGGCTTCCTTCCTACTTCTGTCATTCTACCTGTAACTGTGAGGTGCTGGGCAGTCACCAATTATGATTTGGGGAACGTCTCCTCCAACCTCCTCCTTACAGCTCTGTATCTCAGCCAACCTTCAATGCCATGGTGACCTCATGCTTGTGGTCTGTTCCATCCGGATGTGGTCTGCTCCATCTGGACGTGTTTTGTCTTGTCTTTGTCCTGTTGAAGACTCAGCATGAATGTTCTCCTTACGGAGCCCCGGTCATGTAGCGGTGAAGGGTAGGGCTGTGCTCCCCCATGGTTGGCAGTTTGAAACCACCAACAGCGCCACAGGAGAACGACTGGACTTTCTACTCCCATCAACAGTTATAGTCTCAGAAGCCTCCTCCTGTCTCAGTGTCCCGATGAGTCAGCACTGGTATGACTGCTGTGAGTGAGTAAATGTTCTCCCTCCAGGTTGCACGTAGGTTAGGATCGGTGGTTAGAAAGGCCCCAGCCTTACAAAAGTCCATGGAGCTCTACTGCTTCTCACAGATGGGGCTGCCATCCATTAGAAAGGGCTCCACAACCACAATGAACAACAATCATGCACATGCAGAACCACAGCCAAGAAAACCCCGGGAGCTTCTATCTGTAATCTGTGAGCTGGTCATGTGTTGGTGTCAAGTGGGCTTTCCCTGCCATTGATGGATGGTGGTGGTAGGGGGTGGTTAGTTAGGGACACCCGTCTACACAGGACACTCCAGTTCAGTTCACCAAACAGCTAATGAGCCCTTATCAGATGCCAGGTCATGTAGAGAGAGACCTAGAGGTAATGGGGACAGAAAAAATGACTGTCACAACTAACGGACCTGGCATCCATCTATATCAGAGATGGTTATGTGCCAAGCTTTATGTTTTCTTTTTCCCTTATTTGAAAAATAATAGGGGCTGAATAAGCACTTGTTGAGTGAATTACTCACACTCCCAGCTACACTGGCCTCCTCTCTACCCTCCTATGCAACTCATGACTATGGACCTGCTCGTGTCTCTGCAGGGAAGACTTCTTTTCCAGGTGTATGATTTGGGTTCTGGAATCAACTCAATTGCGATGTTAGTCCAGGTTGATTAGAGAAACAATTATATATATATGTATATATATACACACACATATATATGAACTTTATATCAAGAAGTCACTATGCATCAATAACACATCCCAGCCCAGATCAAGTCTTGAAGTTCAATATTAGCCACTAAGTCTGAATTTCTCTCCAGACTCATATAGGCACATGCAATGATGCCGATTGCAGGATGATCACAGGTCAGTGGGCAGAAAGTTCTGTGGGTCCAATGGCAGTGGACCCATCTCCAGGGCTCTGGCCGCTGCCAGCCTAACTCCCCGTGGCTTGTCAACAGGAAGGTGAAGCAGAGATAGTGTGTCCTGCCTCCAGTGAGGAAGAGAAGAAGTCCCAGAATCCTCATGGGAAGGCCACGCCCACAAAGAGGGATCACCAAGCTGTGACCTGATTGACAGGCTAGACTCCACCCCTTCATCACTATTGATCAAGCTGACATGAAATCGTGTAACTACCACAAGCTCCTTCCCTATACTCAGGTCGTTACTCGAATGTGAGGAGTCCTGGTGGCTCTGTGAGTGACACACTGGGCTGCTAACTTCAAGGTCAGTGGCTCAGGGGGAGAAAGATGAAAAAAATGAGGTGGCCTATTCCCCTAAGGATTTACCACCTTAGAAACACAAAGAAGCAGTTCTACTCTGTTCTATCAAATCACTGTAAGCTGGAATCAACTCAATTACAATGGATGCTCAGTCCAATCTTAATTCCTCAGTGCTGGCTCCTCACCACCTTGCCTGAAACAGCAACCTAGTCGGTGGTGGTGCTGAGGGGTAAAAGCCTGGTGATCTGCTTCTAAGAACATCAGAGCTCTTGAAAACCCTGTGGAGCAGGTCTATTCTGTAGCTGGTGGTCTCAACTTGACAGTGACAGATGGGTTGGTGTATTAGTCCAGATAGACTAGAGAAACAAATTCACAAACACACATATGGAGATATGGGAAAGGTTTATAGACAAGAGGAATGGAACCTTGAGAAAGCATCCCAACCCAGTCCAGTCCAAAGTCATGTCAGATATTAGCCCATATGTCTGATACCAGTCTATAAAGTCTCCTTGCTAATTGTGAAGCACGTGTGATGACACCAGGACAATCACAAGTGAGTGGATGCAGAGTCTTGTGTGTCTGGCAGCAGTTGAAGCATCTCAGCACTGGCAGGAGTCTCCATGTGACACCGAAGCTACATCAGGGTAGATCCATGTGGCTTCTCCTCAGGGTTGTCTCACAGGGAGTCAGCATTGTCAGTAGAGAGTGAGGAGAGGGTGAGAGAGAGAGAGAGAGAGAGAGAGAGAGAGAGAGAGAGAGAGAGAGAGAGAGAAGAGAGAGAGAGAGAGAGAGAGAGAGAGAGAGAGAGAGACTCTCCCACCTCCAAGGAGGAAAATGCCAGAGTTTCCAGAATTCTCAGGAGAAAGCCATGTCCACATAGAGGCCTCACTGGCCATCTCCGATTCCACCCAATCATGAAATTGGCACAGGAGTCTATGACTGCCACAGTTGGATTGGGGGTCAGGTGGGAAGGGAGATTGGGGGATTGCCCCACCCATCAGAGTTGACTTGATGGCACTGGTGAGGGGGTGGGTTTCCATTACCTAGGACAGATGATTAGATTTTCACAATGCATGAATAATGTGCCCCACCCAGCAATGGGCATCAAGGATAGTTAGCTCCATGAACAAGACAGACAAGGTTTTTGCCCTCCAGAGGTTTCTGGCTTTGAGGATGGGACAGTCAATTAACTACACCCTAATTTCTGTTTTGCTGAATTGGCGCATGCTGGGTGCTTCACTAACTTTCTTATGCTTCACCCTCCCCTCGTCCCTAGGACAAGGCTATAATACATTGTTCATAGAGGCTAGCCCAGACATTTTGACGATCCCGGTTGCTGCTCTAGGTTGTGTTGGGCCACTCACCCCAAGGTTGGTGTTTCAAATCCACCATTCTCTCCAGGGGTGAAAAATGAATCTCTCATAAGGATTTGCAGTCTCAGAACCCCTGTGAAGCAGTTTTCTCTCTCATGGGTCTGCTAGGGATAGAAATCGATTGCAGTGGGTTCATCTTATTTATTTTTGGTGATAGCTAAAAATACCCAGATAGACTCTGACTTACTAACAACAAAACAAAACTTAACTCACCATCATCAAACCGGTTCTGACTCATAGCAACTGAGATAAAGGTTTATTGTGCCAACGTGGCTGACAAACACACGTGAGATTAATTGAAGGGCAGAGAGATAAGTGGCTCATGGATCCTCGCCTTTCCAGTTGTCAGGTCTCTTGCTTTCTGATGGTCGGACCAGAGTGCAGCTGCCTTAGCCAGTTCCCTGCTTCAGCTGGCAAGACTCACTTCCTGCAAGACATCCCTGAGGAGAAGTCACATGGACCTCCCCTGAAGCAGTACTGGGTGCTGAATCAGCCGTGTGGAGACCCCTGCCAGTGCTGAGAGGCTTACATGTTCACTGATTCAGCTTTCTTCCTGCAGTTGGCGTCATTGTGTGTTTTGTGAGATTGAGGATGACTTTGTAGATCGGTGTCAGACATGTGGGCTAATGTTGGACTGATGGGCTTGGGCAGCACTGGGTTGGGATGATTTTTAAATGTATACTTACCCTTTATATAAAATTCTCTTACACATATGAGTTTCTATAGATTTGCTTCTCTAATCTACCCAGACTAACACCCCTCACATATATTTGTATGTTGTCTGAATCTATACAGAAAACATTTCATTTATATGTAATACTACTTCTGTTATACTTTCAAAGCTCTGAGGCTTTCTCACCTCCTTCCCATAAAGAGGACAGAGGGCTATAAACCAGGAGCCTGGCATTCTAACAACTCATGTATTGTCATATGCAGATGCATGGGTTGAATTGTGTCCTCTCAAAATACATGTCCAGGTGGCAGCACTGGGATTCTCATGATTTAATCCATCATCTCCCAGTAGCGAATACTATGTGATTGGTCAATCGCTTGTATGGGGTTGGGGAAGGGAGGAAATACCTTACTTAGGTCATAGTCCTAAACCAATGTAGGGCACTTTCCTGGTATGTGGCCTACCTCACTTGTTATCTTGTTGTTGCTGGTTGGTGCCATGGAGTTGGTTCTTATCCATAGTGACCTTATGCACAGCAGAAGGAAACACTGCCTGGTCTGGCACCATCCTCACGATCGTTTCTAAGCCTGAGCCCATTGTGGCAGCCACAGTATCCATCCATCTTGTTAAGATCTTTCCACTTGTTCGCTGTCCCTCCACTTTACCAAGCACGATGTCCTTCACCAAGGACTGGTCTCTCCTGACAACACATCCCAACTAAGATGAACTCTCCTCATCCTGTTTCCAAAGAGCACTCTGGCCTTACGTTTTTCAAGACCGGTGGTTTGTCCTTTTAGAAGTCCATGATACTTTTCAATACTCCCCCGTACCACAAGTCAAATGCACGGGCTCTTCTTCCATCGTCTTTATTTGATGTCCAATTTTTGCAAACAAATGAGGACATTCAAAATACCATAGTTTGAGGGTGTGGCTCCTCATCAGACTCAACTGAAAAACACTCCTAAGGGTCAACAAACAGAGCTTGAACTTTTCCCATTTTTTGTCGTTGATTTGTTGTGGTGGTTGCTTTGTGTTCTTTTGTTGCTTTGTTTTGCTCTTTCTTGTTTTTTGTGCATATAATTATCTCTGCAGGTTTCTATAGGTAGGTGGGATGAACAATCTGGAGGAGAAAACAATGTGGCCAATGATTCCAGGAGCACATGGGAGCGGGGTTGGCGGGGGAAAGAAAGTGGATGTTAACAAGTCCCAGGGACAAGGGAACAACAACTGATCCGAAATCAGTGTTGAGGATGGTGTAAGAGGCCTGCTAAGGTGTGACCAAGGGCAATAAAATGGAGAGGAATTACTGAAACTCAAAGGAAGGCTGAGCATGGTCATGGGACAAGAGAAAAGTAAGAGGAAATAGAGGAAAGAAAACAGAGGCAAAGGGCATTTATTGAGGTCTAAATACTGGCATGTATGTATGTAAATTAATTTATATATGACAATGGGGAAATAGATCTATCGGCATATATTTATAGGCTCAATATTAAGGTAGCAAATGGACATTGGACCTCTACTCAAGTAACCCCTCAATGCAAGAACACTTTATCTATTAAACTGCATTCCACGATGCTCACCTTCCTGATATGATTGCTGAGGACAAAGTGGTTGCGTAAGCAAATGTGGTGAAGAAAGCTGATGGTGCCTGGCTATCAAAAGATATAGCATGCGGGGTCTTAAAAGCTTGAAGATAAACAAGTGACCATCTAGCTGAGAAGGAACAGAACTCACATGGAAGAAGCACACCAGCCTGTGTGATCACAAGGTGTCAATAGGATCAGGCTTTAAAGAACAACAACAACAAAATCATATTATGAATGAGGGGGAGTGCAGAGTGGGAACCCAAAGTCTATCTGTAGGCAATTGGACATACCTTTACAGAAGGGTCATGGGGAGGAGATGAGTCAGTCAGGGTGCAGTATAACACCAATGAAACATATAACTTTTCTCTAGTTCTTAAATGCTTCCTCCCCCTCTCTCCCTCCTCTCTCCCCCCTCCCCAAACTATCATGATCCCAATTCTACCTTACAAATCTGGCTAGAGCAGAGGATATACACAGGTACAGGTAAGAGCTGGAAACACAGGGAATCTGAGACAGATAACCCCCTCAAGACCTGTAATGAAAGTAATGATACCAGGATGGTAAGGGGAAGGTGGGGGAGAAAGGGGGAACCAACCACAATGATCTATCTATAACTCCCTCCTTGGGGGCAGACAACAGAAAAGTGGGTGAAAGGAAATGTCAGACAGTGTAAGGCATGGCAAAATAATAATGATTTACAAATTATCATGGTGGGAGGATTGGGGAGGGAGGGGAAAAATGAGGAGCTGATACCAAGGGCTCAAGTAGAAAGCAAATGTTTTGAGAATGATGATGATAAAAATGTACAAATGTGCTTGACACAATGGATGTATGTATGGACTGTGTTAAGAGTGGTATGAGTCCTAAATACATTGATTAAAAAAATAAAGAAAATACCATCGTTTGGGTCAGGGGTATTGTGTTAGTCTGGGTAGACTAGAGGAACAAATTTCATAGTCACGCATATGGATATAAGGGAATGGTTTATATACAAGAAGAACAGGATATTGAGAAAACCTCCCAGCCCAGTCCAGTTCAAAGTCATAAGTTCAATATTAACCCATATGCCTGAAATCAGTCTATAAAGTCTCCTTCTGGGGCTGAGCCCTGGTGGCGTAGTGGTTGTGCTCGGGACTGCGGCCCACTGGGATGGAGGTTCAATTCCAGCTCCACAGGAGCAAAGGCTGGGCCTCCTACTCCCACCACCAGAGGGCAGTGATGCTCAACAAAAAAAAAAGTCTCCTGACTCAAGAAGTCACAGGTCAGTGGGTGCAGAATCCCGGCGCTGGTAGGTGTCTCCACATGACTCCTTTGCTTTCTGGGTCCATCAACAGCATCCCGTGGTGATAGAAGCAACTCATCGCTGGCAGAGGTCTCCATGTGGCTGCCCCAGCTTCAGAGGTCTGGCTTCATCAGGGCAAAGCCATGTGGTCTCTCTGCCGGCTCCTCCAGCTTCTCGGAGGCTGCCATCTTGTCTTGTCTATGAATCATCGTCTCTGAGACTAACTCCCAAGAACTGGGGAAGATAGCTTCTTACCTTCACGAGGGAAATATCTCAAGATTTCCCAGAAGTCTTGGGAGAAAGCCATGCACACATAGAGGCCTCATTGGCTAATCAATGGCTATCTCCAGATTAACTGGCTAGACTCCACCCCTACATCTCAATCATGAAATTAACATAATCACATGACTGCCACAGGTATCTTAGTCCTGGGAGTAGCATCCTTGCTTTTCAATGTTCACCTTTTATCTTATCACTGTCTAGAGAATGCTCCCCTTTTATCTCATTGTTGCACAATAGTGGTCTTGTACCAAAGATTTACCTCACGCAACTCATCTTTTGATCTCCTGTCTTCTGTTTCCATGAGCATTGAATGTAGATCCAAGCCAGACAAAATCCTTGATCACATCAACCTTCTCTCCGTTGACCATGCTTTACTGACGGGTCCAGTTGTGAGGCTTTGGATTTCCTTTACACTGAATCCTAATCCTTACTAAAGGCTCCGATCTTCGATTGTCACACACACGCGCTCCCAGTCTTCCTACGTTCAGCAACTAAGATTGTGTCCTCTGCACATCACAGGTTAATAAGCCTTCCTCTAATCCCGATGCCAAATTCTTCCTCCTATATTCCAGCATCATGTCAGTCTTTCATTCCATAAGAGATTAAAGAAGTGAGCAGACCAGGGATCTCATTACTATGAGAAAGAAGAGGTGGGAGGGGAGCCGCCCTGTCATTTGGTCCCTGTACTGAGAAACTTCTAACTGGCTGGACTCACGGGTGTTGAAAGGAGCTAAGAATCTTCTCCTAAAGTCCGAGAGACAGGAAGTCTTCTAAGAGCAGGCACTGGTTTGGGACGTTTCGTTTCCTACACTGGGAGGGTTATTAAAGCTGTCCTCCTGGGGTATTCGTCATAGTAGCCCTGGATATCTACGCTCCACCCACCCATCTAACACTGACAGCTTCCTACCAAATGCCACAAGCTAGGATTGAGAAAGGAATAGGTGACACTTCCTGCTCTCTGTGCTCTCAGTCAGGTGCGGATGGGAAAGTAAACAATTGCTATCACAGTGATAGGTGCTGGCAGCCGCCTGCGAGTGGGGGTGCGGGGATGGGAGGAGCTAGAGGGTAGAACCCCTAAGCCAGGTGGGGCAGCCACAGGGATTGCTGGCAGGTGCCGACTCTTGGTGACTGTGTGTGCCGCTCGTTCGTTCGTTGTCCTCACAATGGTTAAGTTTGAGCCCCTTGTAGCCACAATGCCAATCCGTCTTCATTAGCGCCTTCCTCTCTCTTGCTGCCCTTCGACCTTTTAGAATGCCTGGTGTCCTTTTCCAGCGACGGGGAGGACTGAGAGAAAACATGGCACTTTCGGAAAAATTGCAGGGAAGCTCTCTGGCTAAACATGGGGTAGAAAGGGATTTGGAGGAGGACTGAGGTTAGGGAAAGAAGCAAGGGCCAGATTATAAAGGATGTATTTTTTCTTTCTTTCTAATTCCAGCCAAGACAATGAATATTGGTTGATTTTCTGCCCACCACACACCCAGAAGGATGAAAAAGCAGCAGCACGGCAATGGGGGGGGGGGGGCCCTGCTGATAATTGCCTGTTTCAGATTAGGCTGCAGCCCTGCCCTTCCCTAGGGTGTCTCAGTTGTGTCCTGTGGCTACTACTGAAATGCCACAAATGGCTTTCAGAGAAGGACATTTCCTCACAGTTCAGAAGGTTAGAGGTTCGAATCATGGTGTTGCGATTTGGAGGCTTTCTTTCTCTCTCTCTCTTGAATCTGGAGGGAGGGAGGTCCTTATCTCTTCTGAGTTCCTGTTCCTGGTTGACCTTCAAGTGGCTAATGTCGCTCTTCCCCATCTTAATTAATTTTTTTTTCTAACTCCAGAAACCATCTCACTATACACCTCACATGAACCCTGTCTCATCAATATCAAAGGCAGCTTATTTCCAAATGGAATTATAACCACAGACCCAGAGGTGAGGATTTACAACTCTTATTTTGGGGGGTGGGAGGGTCTGTGGCAGGGAACGGAGGAGCCCTGGTAACAGTGGGCTGATAACTCAAAGCCAGCAGTTCAAAACCACCAGCTGCTCCTTGGGAGATAGTGCGGAGGCTTTCCACTCTGTAAACAGTTCCAGTCTCAGAAACCCACACAGGCCACTCTCCTCTGTTCTGTCGGGCCGCTCTGTGTCAGAACCCACGTAAGAGCCACGAGTTTGGTGATGGTTTTGAAATGTAGAAGGTGAAGGACCAAAATCTCAACTGTCATCTATAAAGACACGTTTATGAAGTCTTCGCCTGGACACAGAGAACTCGTCTGCATGAAGGAGGTCGTGGGCCTGAGGTCATATGGAGCTCCAGGATTTACAGGAAATCAGCTGCTTAAACAGGACCTGGGAGGATGAGGGAAACGCCCACAGAAGCAGATCAATATGTCACTGTTGCAGGTGGGACCAGAGAGGTGGCAATGGGAGAGTGAGTGGGACACATTCAGTAGGCTTGAGTGAGGAGCTTGATTCAGGGACCTCTCACCAGGTCAGTCAGGACATGACTCAGGGCCACGTGGATCACAGTACCCAAGGTTCCACCAAGGGTACACCCAGGCAGGCCCCTAGGGGCTGGACTGCCTTTGTCTGGACTGGGTAGGGAAGTGGCAGTAACTCACTTTCTAATGTACACTGCTTGAGACCAAGGCTAGTCACTCGAATCCAAACCAACTCCATTGCCATCGAATTGATTCTGACGGATAGAAACCTCATAGGGCAAAGCAGAACTGCCTTTTTTGAGTTTCTGAGACTTTCCATTTCTATGGGAGATCACAGCCAGCCTCATCTTTCTCAATGGGGACAGCTGTCAGACTTGAACAGTGGACTTTGTGATGAGCAATTCAGTCCATAGCCCCCTATGCCACCTTTGCTCCTTAGGCTTTCCACACTGCTGGTGAAATGGTCAGAAATAATTCAGTGGAGGTGGAATCCATGTGGAGATTTAAAATGGATTGAGGGCTTTCACACTAAACCATAGCCTTCTGAAAACTCAGTGCTCAGCATTTGAATCCTAATACAGGAGGCAATTTAATCCACAATGCCAGATTAAGATTCATGATTTGTATTAAGGGGGTAGATTTCATCTGAAGGCTCTAAGGTCTTGTGTAAGTTACTTCTCAACACACACGTGTTTTCGTGGTGATCTATACATTTTTGTGCTCATTGACAGGTCAGCCCGAGGACTTGATGTTCCCTGTTCTCAAGCAACATCACTGTGGATCAAGAGTCCATTCTCCTAAATCCTACGTCCTCATGGAAAAACTGGATCGCTACCACCTGTGGTGCCTACATCACAGCTTCACTTGTAAGGCACGAGATAATGCACAAGGAACCCTTGGCATAGTATGGAGGATCTAATGTGTGCCCAATAAGCATGAATGATCATGAAGGTAATGTGGTGTAGTCACTCCCCTGAAGCCTTGAAGTGTTAGCCGCCACCAGCTCATTGACATCACCATCATCCCCACCATCACTCCCAGCAGCAGCAGCAGCATGATACGAATATTCAGGGTTGGGGGGACTTTCTTCATGACGTTCTTCTCCACCATCTTCCCTAGTGGTGTGTTATGAAAGGGAGAGAGATTGTAATAACAGTTATTGAGATCCTACTCTGCACCAGACATGCGAGTGGATTAAATTAAGTCTCAATTCTCAACCAACCAACCAGAACTCTAATTAAGCCAGTGGTCATTAACTTGGTTCCTACTCATGGAAACACCACACATCACAGAATAGAATTCCCCATAGGACTTTCTTGGTTTCTAGTTTTTATGGATCTGGACCACCATGCCTTTCTTCTGTGACACTGTTGGGTGGGTTTGCACAGCAAACCTTTAGGTTAGCAGTCAAGTGCAGACTGCTGATGCCACCAGGGAATGACAATCATAATTAAACAAGTGAACATATAGAGTGCTGGAGAACAGAAAACTAAAATTCGCTGCCATAGAGTTGATACTGACTCATAGTGCCAGGGTTATAGGACTGGGTGGAGCTGCCCCTGTGGGTTTCCAAGACCGTAACTTTTTTCTAGTTGGGATTTAATACATTAACATATCATTCCATATTTCAATCCCACTGAGTAGAGCTATACAATTACTACTGCAATCACTCTCCAACTGTTCTTTTTCCACTTGGATTCCTTGACCTCATCTTCCTTTTACCCCACCTCCACTGCTGTGGCCCCTCCCCACTTCCCCCTTGTTCTACTTGCTCTCCCTAGAGGTTCATCAACCCTAGATTTCTCCCCTGTGTAATGAAATGCAGAGGTGGCAGGGGGAGAGGGAGGAGTCAAGGATGATTTTTACCAACACAATGGGTAGAATGACCACACGCTGGGATAAGATGCATTCCCTGGTTGGTGCACAGTCACATGGTTGGTTGATCACTGGGAGGGTGGCAGCTTGAATGCTCCCAGAGATGCCTTGGCAGAAAGGTCTGGCTATCTACTTTGCAAAAACCAGCCATTGGAGCACGGTTATCCTCTGTCACACATAGAGTTGCCTGGATAACAACTGCTTGTTTTTTAAGTAGCGGGGGCTGAAGGGATCGGATGGGTATGAATGGAGTAGATTTGTAGGAGAAAATCAATTCAGTTCTCAGATTGGCCCTGCACTATGGTTGTGGATGTTAGATGCCATTGAGTCTGTTCTGTCTCAGAAGGAACTGTGCTCTGCCCTGTGTCGGCCTAACAATTGTTCTGATGTGTAGGAACATTGTGGCAGCCACATGATAAACAGAGACAAGATTGAAGTTTTCAGGGATTTGATCTTGTATGCATCTATAATCAAGGATCAGGGAAGTAGTGGTCAAGAGGTCAAACTATGCATTGGGTAAATCTGCTGCACAAGATCTCTTGAAAGAGCAAGGATATCACTTTGAGAATTAAAATACACCTGACCCAAGGCATGGTATTTTCAGTCATCTCATATGCCTGTGAAATTTGGACACTGAATAAGTAAAGCAGAAGAAGAATCAAATTTGAATCATCGTGCTGGTGGATAGTATTGAAAGTACCATGGACTGCAAAAAGAACCAAAATAGATGTGTTTTGGAAGACGTACAGTCAAAAGACTCCTTAAAAGTGAGGGCGGTGAGACTATCTTGTGTGCTTTGTACATGTTGTCCGGGGAGGATAGTCCCTGGAGAAGGACATTATGCTGGAGAAAGTAGGGGAGCAACAAAAAAGAGAAATGGAAGCATTGGATGGTGTACGGTGTGGCAATAATAATAATAATAAAATATGGTAAGGGTTCATGGGTGGTAAAGTGGGGGAGGGGGTAAAAGTTAGGTGATATCAAAGATTTCAAGAGGAAAGAAAATATTTTGACAATGATGGAGCAGCAATTGTACAACTATGCTTGGTAAATGGGACTGTGGGTCTATACTATCTGCAAGAATTCTTAATAAAGTGATTTTTCCAAAAGAGAGATTGACACAGTGACTGCAACAAGGGGTTCCGACAGATCAGTGATTGTGAGGATGGCAGGGGGCCGGGTGGTATTTAGTTGTGTTAGACACAGGGTTGTCAGAACTAACTCAACAGCACACAACAGCAATAAGACACTCCAATCCAAAGCCCCAACTCACTGCTACTGAGTTGGTCGTGACTCCTAGCTCCCCTGTAAGACAATTGAACTGCTCTTGAGTCTCTGAGACGAAATCATTATGGAACAGACAGTCTTATTTTTTGCCAGGGAAGCCTTTGGTGGGCTTGAACTCCTGGCCTTGAGGCTAGCAGCTTGGCACTTAACCTACGGAACCCCTGGGGCTCCTTGTCACAAACCCCAGACATTGTCATTTACCGGCACCTGTTTCAGAACTTGCTGGATCAGCCCTTGCTGGATTATAAGCAGCACAATGATGGCCACTTGTCCAGGATCTGGAGTTTCAGGGAGGAGGCGGGGCCCTCATAAAACTCCTCCGTAGGGTTCCCAAGGCTGTTCGACTTTCCGTGGCTACTCCTTTCTCCTGAAGAACCACTGGTGAGTCCCAACTGCCCGCCTTTTGGAGAACCGTCGACGGCTTAACCACCGCACCGCCAGAGTTCCTCAGCCTGCCATTTATTAACCTTGGGTTATGTCACTTTTCTGTACTGTGGTTTTTCTCATCTGTAGACTGGCTTCCTGTCTTTCATAGGGTCGATGTATGGTTTGCAATGCAAAGTATGCATGGAGGTGAGTGCAGTGTCCACATCTAGGCAAGATCTAAGCAGAGCGTGTGGAAGGCCCGGTGGTGTCGTGGTAAGAGGTTGGGCTGCTAACTGTACAGTCAGCAAGTTCAAAACCACCAGCTGTTCAGAGGGAGAAAGATGAGGCTTTCTCCTCTGCAAACGAATCTCAGAAACTCACAAGGGCAGGTCTACCCTGCCCTATCCGGTTGCTAGTCAGGACTGACTAGAGGGCAGGGAGTTTGGAAGAAAAGTTCACTGTGAATCTAATTTTATTCAGGCTTCATCGTTGCTACCATCACCTACAGGAGCTTCAGCGTTTATATTTGGGGTCCTGGGAGCGTGGACCCCTGAGGCGGTGCCTGGGTCACAAGGCAACCAGGCCTATGCCTGGGCCTTAGGGGCCTCATCATCCTGGAATAGAGCAGGAGCCCCTGTCAGAGTCAACCAGCCTCTGACAACCGCAGGGGCTGCGGGTGCAATTGTACAGTTGTAACCTATGAAGATCATTGCAGAGTCAGAAGGTAGGAGAGAAGATAAGAGAAAGGAGCCAGACACATTTCATGGTGGCGTGCTCACCTCTGGGTTGACCATGACCTCAGCAGCTAGGTCTGTGCTGAGAGTCTTCACTGTCTTGAGGTATTTATGGTAGCCATCAGACATGCATATTCAGTAGTTACATATGTCACAAGGTGGGTGGTAACCACAGTGAAGTCCCTGAGCTCACAGGTGAGGAAACCTAATGCCTGCATTGAAGGAAGGCATGGCGGGTGGGGTGAGGAATGGGTGCCTTGGATAACAAAGATGTCTGCTTCTATAGCGAGATAGAATGAACCACCTGCTCACTTTAAGGCGGCAGAGCTGGTAGGGGAGAATCTGTGGGAGAATCTTGAGGTGATATTTAAAGCAGGACCATGTGCTTGGCCTTTATCTCTAACTGACCAAAGTGGTGGCTTTCCTATCATGGAACACCAGCTTTCCAGAGTCCCTCTGTGATAAGTGAGGGAATCGACAGTTCATCACATTTCCCTCAGTGTTCGTTTCCCACCAGCCATCAAATTGAGTGGGGGTTTACCAAGCTCAGCCTTATAATTTATAGACCATGCAGTCTGGGGAGAGGGCCCTCGTGGCTCCGTGCCCAAGTGCTCACCTGTGGACTTGACGAGGAGCTGCTAGAACCACTGGCAGTTCCCAGGGAGGCAGAGGTAGCTTCGGAACCCCTGTAGGGCTGTTCAAGTCCGACTCCTATGGGGGGCGGGGTCCTTAGGAGTCAGAATTAACTCCACAGTCAAGGGTTGGGATTGGTTTGGGGGCACGCCCAGGGGTGGGGGTGGAGATAGAGAGAGAGGGAGGAGAGGAGGAGAGATGGCCAGCTTCTCCTTTTCTCCAACCACATTTCTGACCACCCCACATGGTGTGTGTGTGTGTGTGTTAGGCGGGAATGTGTCAGAGGAGAGGAATCAAGAGGAAAGAAAGGCACTTTGTGTGCCAGTGCACAGCAAACAGGGTGGGCGAGTGGAAACCACCCAGAACCTCGGGCTCCGTCTTGCCCTAAGAGCAGTAGTTCCGCCAGCTGCTTACTGCGGGTTCTCTGCGGGTAGCTAGACTACCAAGAGGACCCGCCCTGCGGAGGGAAACACTGCCTGCTTTTTTAAAGTCAGAAGGCTCCACGTCTGTGGCTTGTCAGCCACAGAGGGGGCTGGGCTCCCAGAAAGAAAGATGAAAGAAAATCATTTACATCTGGATGCAGCAGCTCTGTAGCGAATGTCCCCGAACCCACTGCCATGGAAATCCAGTCTGAGCCATCGTGACCCTGGATAGGCAGCCTCCTTCTCCTCCAGAGAAGCAGGCTGGTGGGTTTGAACTGCTGGTAAGGAGGTTGGCAGGCCCCACCCAACCCACACCACCGCGTGGGCTCCTTGAAACTTACGTTCAACTAAGGCTCGCTGCCATCAAGTTCATTCTGACTCGCCATGACCCAACAGGGCAGATGAGAGTGGTCCCTGTGATTCCCCAAGGCTGTATGTCTTTATGAGGGCAGAAAGCCCCATCTTTCTCCCGGGCAGTGGCTGCTGGGTACAGACTATTGGCCTGTGGCAAGCAGCTCTCAGTGTAACTAATGATCCTACCAGCGCTCCTGGCCCATTGTGTTCATTCTCTGCCCTCTCTCCTACAGGAGACAGTCTCTCTCCCTGCCTCTCAGGAGAATCCTGGCTGCATTTCTTACAAGACAGGTTTGTTGGAAGGACGTAGTCTCCGCTTTCCTCTGCCGTCTCCCCTGTGCTAGCTAAGAGTCTCCCACGACAGTTCCAAGTGGGAGAGGATTTCTTCCAGAATTTGTTCTGGCCTCGTGGGTCTCCTGTCTGGTTTCTAAACCCCTCCACAAACCGGCCCCCTCCTACCCAACATATGTCTTTCTTCCCTGGGACCTTTATGTGCACCAGGTCTCCTAAGCTCACACCCATTTCTATAGCAGAGACCCCCCCCCCCCCCCGCTCTCCATGGCCTTTCCCAGGGGTGTTGGGTTGCGTGTCATGGAGTCAGCTTGGACAGTTGTGCTATCCTCATAACTGCTGCCATGTTTGAGCTCACTGTTGCCGCCCCTGTGTCCGGCCATCTCCTGGCGGGCCTTCCTCTCTATCCAGCAGGATGGCCTTCTCTATGGACGGGTCTCTCTTTTTTGGGGGGCATCACTGCCCTCTGGTGGTCGTGGGAGCTACTCAGTCTTGCTCCTGGAGAGCCGCTGCTGGATTTGAACCTCCAAGCCCATGGGCTGCAGTCCCGCACTCAACCACTATGCCACGGGGCTCAGCCCTGATGGGTCTCTCTTGATGACATGTTCAAGGTAAGGAGTCATCTGGCTTGTTCTTCCGCCACAAGGGGTTGCTTTTCAAGATCCCTTCACAGGGGATAGTTTTAATGACAAAAGTTGCCCCGAAGATTTCTCCACGCTGACCTAATGAAGCCAATTGTAACGCAGGTCCCTAAGACCAGGCATGCGTGTCTCCATTCACTCACCAGAAAAACTGGGCTTTCTGCTGCTACGGACAATGATAGGCAGGGAGTTACCATGAATCAGCGGTGAGATTGAGTTTGTATTTAGAGAATTAAAAAGAACGTTTTGAGGTGAGATGCAAAGAGAAAGCATAAAACCTTTGCTTTGGGTCTTCCAGCATGGGTAACTCCGGCAGTTGGTGGACAACTGCTTGGCACATAGTGGCCCTCAACCAAGACTTACTGTACTGACCTACCACATAACGACACTCCCTAAGGTTTTCACTGGCTGAGAAGGCTTGGTGGAGCTCCCACTGCTAGCCTTTCAGGCCACAGCTGACACATTTACACTGCTCCATTCTGGCACACATATGGGTCACTGAGTCACCATCAACTCAGGGGGCAACCAGCGGGCCTTTCTTATTTAGAACTTTAACATATAGAATGAATCTGACCGCACCTATAGGCTATATTGAACTGATACATAGACCTATAAAGTTTCCAACGACTGAGTTTTTGAAAATAGATTGCCAGGCCTTTCTTCTGAGCCCCCTGAGAGACTTGGGATGTGAGAGAATGTGGAAGGAAAGGCATCTTAAAAGAGGAGTCTTTTTCAACCAGGACTTACGGCCAGGAAAGGAGCCCGGCTGGCCTAGCGGGCTAAGAGAGGGCAGCTGCCTGCAAGGTCAGTGGTTTGCACTCCAGGGCTGAGCTGAGAGACACATGAGGCAGGCTGATTGAGAACAGACGTACTGACAGAGCAGTTCTCCTGAGTCTTGTAGGGTCACTGTGAGTCAAAATTGACTTGATAATAATGGGTTCATTTTTTTATGTTTTTGGTAAGGCTCAGAGGACATACACTGGTACAGATAGGAACTGGAAACACAGGAAATCCAGGAAGATGATCCCTTCAGGACCAGTGGTGAGAGTGGGGATACCGGGAGGGTGGAGGGAAGCTGGGGTAGAAAGGGAATCGATCACAAGGATTTACATATAATTTCCTCCCTAAGGGGCAGACAACAGAAAAGTGGGTGAAGGGAGACACCAGACAGTGTAAGACAAACAAAAATAGTAAGGATTTATAAATGATCAAGGTTGAGGGATGGGGAGGGGAAAATGAGCTGATACCAAGGGCTCAAGTAGAAAGCAAATGTTTTAAGAAGGGTCATAGCATCGAATGTATAAATGTGCCTGTTACAAGGGATGGATGTATGGATTGTGAAGAGTTGTATGAGCCCCCAATAAAATGATTTAAAAAATTTAAACAGAATCAGAGGTTAGAGAAATAGGGTCCCTAGCCTACGTTCCTAGGCACAGCCCAGTGCTGGGTAGGCAAGGAGCACCTGGAACAACAGCAGCAAACTGGCCTTCTGAGCCAGTGCGGCAGCATTAGTGAGTGGGCAAGGCAGGGCTCAAATCCAGACAGTGTATGACCTTGACCAGATCTGCTGGGAAGGGGGCTTAGCCTCCTCAACATCCTGCCTAGAAATTAGGTACGATCATTTGGTAAGGTTTTAAAGGACCTGTCTGTGTAAGCTGCTTAAGCCCAGTGTCTGCCATTATCATCTTTCCTTTTACCAAAGTAGGGGTGACAAATCC